>MU224819.1:2252319-2273114 GCA_018584345.1 Thuja plicata
TTTCTTAACCCCTGGCCAACCTGAGTTACTTCTGGCGACATCCCGACTACCTTTTTAATACTTCATTGTTATCGCCAAGTCGCCAGATGCTCATGCCTCTTTTCAAGATAACACGACAGCCTTTAGTAACTGAGTCAGGTGATCCTATGTATTTACCTTTAACTTGAAGCACGTGCCCTTTTCTTTTTACGGCGACCTCACGACATACCTTAATCGCTTAGTCGGAAGGACCTTTTCCCTGGGGCACTTTTATCATCAGACTTCGCGACCACCGTCAGATCACTTTACTTCTTCATCGAACGACTGTCTTTTAATTTCTTTATATTTCCTTATGCCCTTAAAGCATCAGGAGACTTCGCGACTAAGGGATGCATACCTTAGTCTTGTTATCGCGTGATCCTCCTCCTTAATCAAGCGATCAGGCAACAACCATTAGCTCTGTGACAGGTGTCATCTGTTCTTTCGTCCACTTTATGCATTCTAGAAATCTGACACACCGTCCTTATCTAGCGGCATCCCAACTGAGGGAAATCTCTAGCATGAAACCGTTAGTCGCTGAGTCGTGACTGTTATCCACTAACCGCCATTTAATCACGAGACCACGCGACTGAAGAAAGAGCCTAACTATTTGACTAAGCTGATCCAGCGACCATGCGACATGAAGTAGGTGCAAGGTCAGGAGACATTTATTTGACTTGCTATTTCTTCTCACGATCACCCGACTGAAGGTGGGTCCCGTTCTTTTAAAAGCTTATATCATGAGTTCAAGTGACAACCCAACTGAAAGGAAATCACTAAGTCTCGAGTCACTGAGAGAATATTCCATTTCTTAACGAGACTACGCGACACAAGGCAAAAGCAAAGTCGGGAGATGATTAAGCATATTCAATTCTGGTAAAGCGATCAAGCGACCTGACTTATGGCACATGTCTTAAGTAACTTAAAAAGGTAACGATGAAATATAACGAGCCAAGGCTTAGGGTTTATTATCCCATTTACCTGAAAGACTGAGGGTTTATAGGGGTTCTGAGGGTTTAGACATGAAGCCTAGAAAACAAGACAGAGGAAACAAGATAGGGTAGACCAGGCCAATTGCACAGAAAGGGAAAACTAGGCAACAGTAATTGCAATTAATCTTGAATGTGTTTTTGATTAAGTTTAAAGCCTTATGTGATGTTTTCATGTAAACCCTAATGAAATTAAAAGAAATTTTGCATGTCTTACCATCGCCTTATAAATTATTAATCTATGTTGATGATAAAAGTGGTCAAATTATAATCATGACCTAAGGAGTAATATTTTATGTGGGGAGTTATATCTTTGATTTAATGATATATTCTAATGTTTTGATGTTCTGAAAAGGATTGATCCCGATTCAATTAATCTTCCATGGATTTGAATGTTTATCATTTCTCAAATGGAAAGATTGTGTTGTTATCTATGATCATGATCTTAAGATTACAATATGTTATAACTTGATTAATAACAATAATGGTAAATGAGTATTTCCTTTTCATATATATATATAGATCTATGTTATTCCCTAGTTTAACTAGGGTGATCATTACTTTAATGGTATGATAAGAATATTGGTGAAGGTGCTAGTAAGTATATACATGTTTTTTTAGGTATGTTATGCTTTTGAAAGAAAATTTGAATGAACAATGTTCTAAAAGATGTTGTTTAATACATGTATAATCTTTAAGTATTTATATTCTTATTCTTTCCCCATGACATTAATATATATTTATGATTTCTCTTATTAATCGTCATGAACAAAAGTTATATTGTTAGTATGTTTACTTATATTACACGCCATTTGTTACTAAAGAGAGATAAAATTATAATGGTGTGTTAGTTTTCTATATAGTAATCATTTAATTAAATTATTTATGGAAATGAGGCTCTTAAGGGAGGTAAAAAAATAAACTCTAAGATAGTAAAGTTTTATGTAATTCATTAACAAGAAATTGCGTTATCGATTTAGTTATTTTATATTTTCCATGCTTAATTATTACATTGATCTCATTTTATATTTACGGTCTTTTATCTATTTGAAAAAATCAATGATTAAAATGTTTATATTGCGTGTTGTTCATATTTTTTAAAAATAAAAAATAAAAACATTATATGATGGTATGGTGGGAAAAGGATAAGAGCCTTTTTTGTATTTTATTGCTACATATCATTTTGAATTATTATGATATTCTTTTCACTTAGCGATAATTTTGTTATGTAATTCTTTCAAAAAAAAACAAGAAGGTGGCGAGTAAAACATATGGTTGACACGCCCTCTTATCTGCAGATCCAACGCTTCTCAACATGCATGGATGCCATGGTTATGGCCGATAAGAATGAATAATATGGTTCGAGAAACCACACATAAAGGAGTTTCATAGCCAACAGTTATCGATGGGACATGGTTATATGAATATGTCGATTATCATCAACACTATCATTCAGATGTCAATCAACTGATTTCAAATACAACTGTTACATCTGCTAACTCATCGATGAATCATCAGATGAGTTAGCATATACTGCATCAGACTTTCTCCATGCTGGTCGCCATCTTCAGATGCAAACAGTGTGGTAGATGTGTGCAGCTACAAAATGGGTCCATGCAAATAAAGACACCAGGCATTATATCCCATGCCACATATCCAGCAGTCTGCGAAGGAAGTAGTCAGCGTATATTCTGTCAGACATCCTACAATCTGGTTGATACATCCATCAGCATCAACAATGATCGGTATAAGCAACATAGGCGCCTCGATCATGCCAGTCGCCATCTCTATTAGCACCATGCCTCCAAGAATACGCAGTCTCCAGGAAATTGCAAAGCAAGGCATATGATGTAGATATCAGCGCGTCTATACAGCCAGCAAACCTCCCACATTTCCAACTTTCTAAACAGCATGGTCAATGTCTATTAGCATCAGAAGTTGACAAATGCAAATAAGATATCAAATGCTATTTCTTATGCAGATGGTCGATGAATATTTCAAGTATCAGAGATATCCTCAGGGATGTCTCTCTACAGCAAGATTTCAAATGCCACAAAGGAGATTTTTTAAATTTAAAAATTCAGTTTGGAGGGTTGATCTAGTTATCCAACCGAATGGTTGGTATTTGGAGTTGATAAAGAGCAAAAATTTGTATATCAAATCAATGAAATTGATAATGTAATCGGTTATGGATTAGTTTTTTAGGGAAAGGGTGTGAATTTTCACACACCCTTTCATTTTCATATTTATATGCATTCAAAAATCTGCAAGGAAGAAGGACATTGAACAAGATATAATGACTGATGTTGAAACTATGGATTCGGGGTTGTGATGAAATGAAAGATAGTTCGAGTTTGAAATCTGAATACAAAGATCCAATACGTCTTCTTAACAAGCAAAGATAAGTCTGTATTTTTCTTCTATTGTGCAATAGTCATTGTCATTATTTTCTTTACAATCAAGTCCTTCAGATAAAAAAATCGACATTCTTTAAAGTGATAGTTTTGATTTGCGCATGTTTCAATTTAAGTTTATGTTTTGTATATTCAATTATTTCTTTCTCATTTTCGAATGGTTAAAATCTTATTGATTAAAGTAATGATCAATTAGTCCATCATTTGAGAAATAGTATCAAATTAAAATACTTTTAAACTTTTTTAGTTATATGTGCATATTATTACGCCTTTAAGGTGATAAGCTTTCATTTTCAAAGCCGTCTCTGAAGTTGAACGTAGGATTGGAGAATTATCGACTCTATTTTCCCATTATTGAAATAAAGCACTGGTCTTTCTCATTAATTGAATTTTTTATTAGGTTTCATTGTTTCAAGTTTTTGAATTACTCTTTTATTTCATCTAATTCAATTCATATTTCAATCATATCATGCAATATTAAATACATTACATTTCATTAACACATATATTTTCAGTTTTGTGATCTTATTAACACATTGAGAAGCAGGAGTTGAAGTAATCGGTTATCTGTTATAGGAAACCTCTAGAAGACGTTGAAGACAAGTTTTAAAGTACAGGCCCACCAACCTTGGTTTTGTGGATTCAGAATTGTAGGAGGTTGTTGAAACCTCATTCGTTGGTAAATTGATTGTATCTATCTTCATTGGATAAACAAAATTTTTTAGAAGTCCAATCTATCAATTTGAGCACCAACAAGCCTTACCTAATTTCAATAAGGCATTTCAAGTTGAATGTGATGCAAGTGGAAGTGCAATTGGAGTTGTGTTGACTCAAGAAGGTAAACCTATTGCTTTCTTTAGTGAAAAGTTGAATGATGCTAAAAGAAAATATTATGTCTATGATAAAAAATTCTATGCTATTGTTCAAGCTATGAAGAAATGGAGACATTACTTAATACCAAATGAATTTGTGTTGTATACTGATCATAAGGCTTTGAAATATTTGGGTAGTCAGAATAATTTGAATCAGAGACATATGAAATGGGTAGAGTATTTACAAAGTTTCACATTTGTGATTAAACATAAGAGTGGAGTTTCTAACAGAGTTGCTGATGCATTGAGTAGAAGAAGATCTTTGTTGACTGAAATGAGAATTGAAGTTCTTGGTTTTGATGATATGAAGAATTTGTATGAAAGTGATCCTAATTTTTCTGAGCAATGGAGAGTGTGTAGAGAACCTAATTCAAATCAATAAAGTAAGTATGGAGATTATTTCATTCAGGAATATATGTTGTTCAATGGTATTCAATTGTGCATACTGAGAGGTTCAATGAGAACTAATCTGATAAAGGAAAAGCATAGTAGTGGTGTGGCTGGACATTTTTGTATTTATAAGACATTGAATTTGCTTAAGGAAAGGTATTTTTGGCCCCAGTTATATAAGGATGTTCAAAAATTTGCAATAAGTTGTGGAGTTTTTCAAGTGGCAAAAGGAGTGAGTCAAAATACTGGTCTGTATACACCAATTACTATTCTTTAGAAACCTTGGAGTGATATCAGCATGGATTTTGTTCTTGGCTTACCGAGGACAACAAGAGGTAATAATTCCATATTTGTTATTTTGAATAGATTTTATAAGATGACACATTTAATACCATGTAGGAAAACATCAGATGCAGTACATATAGAATATATTTTCTTTAAGGATATTGTCAGATTACATGGATTACCAAGGAGTATTATCTCTGACTGAGATAATAAATTTGTTAGCTATTTCTGGAAAACACTTTGGAAGAAGTTGGATACTAAGTTGAAGTATAGTTCTACATTTCATCCACAAACTGATGGAAAAACAAAGGTTGTAAACCAAAGTTTGGGTAGCTTGTTGATATGCGTAGTTGGAGACACACCAATTAATTGGGATTTGATGTTGGCACAAGAAGATTTTGCATACAACAGTTCAGTGAACAGAAGTACTGGAAGGACACCTTTTGAGATTGTTCATAGCACACAACCGAGAGGTATATCAAACTTGAGAGACATTTTTGGAGAAGAGAAAAGAAGTGCTAAAGCAGAATAATTTGCTAATTTTATGAAGACATTGCATAAAGATGTGAAACAAAAGCTGGAGAAAAGAAATCAAAAGTAGAAATATAGTGCAGATAGATCACGAAGACATAAAACTTTTGAATTTGGTGATGGAGTGATGGTTCATTTGAAGAAAGGAAGATTTCCTATTGGAACATATGGTAAATTGACAATGAAGAAATTTGGTCCTTGCAAAATACTGAGAAGGTTTGATAGTGGAAATGCTTATGAAGTTGAATTACCTGATGACATGGATATATCACCTATATTTAATATTTCAGACTTGTATGAATATCATGAACCCGATGAAGAAGTGGCAGTACCAAGTGATTATCCTAAGAAGCAGATAGAGGAAGTTGAGAAGATTTTGAAGCAAAGAGTTGGCAGAAGTACAAGAGGAAAAGAATACATGGAGTATCTAGTAAAGCGGAAGAATAGATTGATTGAAGACTCATCTTGGATTTCTCAATCTAAGTTGGATTCATTTCAAGTTGGACCTGATACATGATTTGGGGAATCATTTCTTGTAACCCCAGGTGTCTGATGTAGGAGCATCTTAGGTCCTTGGCAATCCTGCTCAACCAAAAATAAATTTTCTTTTGTTCTTTAGCTTGTTTGGAGGTTTCTCAGTAAAGTACTTTGTTACCCTATTGCTTGGGTATGATTGTTCCGAGTTGGTTTCTGTTGCTCATGCATGCTTGTTCCGAATTGGTTTTCTGTTGCTCGGGTATGATTGTTTTGAGTTATTTTCTTTTTCTTGGGTATGCTTTCCCTAAGTTGGTTTTCTATTACTCGATTATGCTTGGCCCAAGTCATTTAACTATTTCTTGGTGATCTATGTTCCTGAGTTGTTGTTGTTGCTCAGTTTTCTTCTCCCGAGTTGTTTATCCTAATCTGGCCAACTTCTACATTTAATTTTTGTGGCATAATTAATGTGGGGTATATCATTGGGATCTGTGTGGACCTAAGTCCTGGTCTCTCTTATGGATTTGAGCACCGACCTCTTTGGTGGACTCTTGTATATATTTGTTTCTATATTTTAGTTTAGGTATTAGTTCTTAGAAGAGAGGAGGATTGGATAGAAGATTAACAATTGAGACAATTGAAAGGCAAGTCTATGACCTCACATGTATGAAGATCATTTTGTAATTCACTGAATGTATATGGATGAAACTGGGAAGGCCTTATAGCCTAGCATGTAATGAGTTTGATCAATTAATGAAAAGGATCTCTGCTATTTCTTCTCTCACTCTATTGTTGTTGTTTCTTCATTGTATCTGCAAGATGGTTTGGTAGTTGGGAGTGCCCTTGGCCCTTGCTGCTATCCCTCCTTGCATCACATTCACTATGGGGTCAACAAGAAAACACTCAACATTCTCTGAATGTTATAATAAAGACTTCATTGTTCTACACGGTTAAGATATTTATCTGTAACAATGGTTAAACTGATACAATAATGGTCTCATTCAAATACAACTTTGATTTTGCAGATATTCTGATCTATTCTAAGTACATAATACCTCTGATCAATTTTTTCACTTCAGTTCATCTCATACTTCATACTTGTTCTGATTGGTAATGCTCTTTCCTCTGTTTTCTCGACGATATCTGTAGAATAATGCTCGACTATGTCTTTAACCAGTTTGATCAGTCATGCATAAAATTTGCATGTATGCGCTTCAGGTGTAGCATGCATTTTTCATAATGAATCTTGTCTCTTATATAGACATCATGTATCATTTAATTTTCATCCTTCAAATCTTGTCGCTTAATCTCCATCGTTTATTTCCCTACTTGATCCTTCCTCGATAGTTGTGTTAAAAACACGTTTCAATCTTTGTCGTCCAATCTTCCTTGAATTTTCATAACCATTTGATCAAATAAAAAACTTTATATTTTACTTAGAAATCATCAATTGCCACCTCAACATCCAAGTTGGCCTTGGTTTGATTAAATTGCTTGATCAATAATTATGTCGGAAATCCCTTGCTTGGTTATCACTGTACTCAGTATACACTACGTTTTACTCAGTTATTACTGTCTCTCGATATATGCATAACTCTTCATTTACCAACCACATAAACATTGTTTTTTCTAGATCTTCAAATCATAACAAATGTTTTCCACCATAATAATACTCAAATAAGTTGACATCAATGACAATACATTAACTGATACTATTTATCATCACTTTTGCAACTCGGTTGAATATCAACAAATGAATTCAAACATATAATCAGTTGTAGTTCATCAATGTACCTAGGAACAAGGCATTTGAAATGCCTTGTTCCCTAGGTTTCTACATGAAACTTGCAGGGAAGCTTTTGTGGTCCCAATCTACCCAAATTTTCTCTGATAGATGTGTAGCATGTTCCTGCTGTATACGTTAAATTTTTCCTTCTTATTTAACCATACACTTCAACATGGTCATTGTTCACCAATCACATACAAGAATGGATATGAAATTATCCATCTTGCATGCCTGCGTGAGTTGACTTGTTGCCTCCTATCTAGACATGGTTTTTGAATAGCTCTCAGAATTAAGAATCCAACAACCTAGACCATTACTAGAATGGAAGATTTAACCAAATATGTAAATGCAAAGCTATGAAAAAGATTATTTTATTCTAGAAATGAATGTGCAAGCTAGATTAATCTACCAAATGAATGCAAGATTAATCTATGAAAAGAGAGACTAAGCTAGGAATAAGAGAAAGTACAAGCTAATCTAGAAATGAACAATGATATATTCAAATTAAGATTGCTTGAAATGAAGTTAAACTATGCATGTTTAATGTAAATGATATTAAGCTATAGCAACAAATCTCAAATAACAATGTATTCAACTAGCAATTTCGCAAATTACAGATTACAAGACTAGTTTGAATGAGAGCTAAGAGAGTTCTTTTATAGACTGAGAGTCCGTTCATAATAGAAGGTTTCCTTTGAGAGAAACATTTAACTTATTGAAATCCAGTTGAGAATAACAAGTTTCTTTTGAGAGAAACAGTTAACTATTGTCTTTTTGAGTTTAACTGATTTGTTTCTCTTTTAAATCAGAGTTAACACAAAGTTTCTATTTCTGAACTGGAGAGAAGATTTTGGAGAGAATGTTTAATTAGATAAATAAAATATGACCTCATAAATGTATTTTCTCAATTATTTGAACAATTAAGTTGAATTATTGAAATGAGGGTATTTATTTAATAATTAAATATTATTTAATTCTGTTTTATGTATTTTAGCTAAAATGGTGAATTTAATTTAATTAGAGTGCTAGGAATTTGTAATTAAATTAATTCAATCATAGGGTTTATTTAGCCAATTATAATTGACATTTAGGAATTAAATACAGTATGTGATTAATCTAGATTTAGGATTTTCTGCATGTGACACTTAAGTCAAGTAGAGTCAGTCGAAACTTAGAATTGCCTAGTACAATAGGACTTTGATGATTCAGAAGAATGATAAATGAAAAAAAATTGGTTAGGGTTGCAAGATGCCAATTTTGGGGTGATACATTTTTCCCCTCTTTGAATTGATGTGCGAACAATGCATTGATTCAAAGAATAGTCTGATGTTTGAAGCATAGAAGAATAGTTAAAATTGATTTCGAGAATTGATGATGGTTTCAGAGCCATCTCCAGAACAGAGCTTAACTCTCTGAAGTCTAGGTTAGGTTGCCGAGACGCTAGTTAGATCAATTTTTTGAGGGTCATCTTCAAAATGAAGCTTAACTCTCAGGAATTCAGGTTAGATTGCCCCAATACCTAATAGTGAGATTTTGAGAGCCATCTCCAGAACAGAGCTTGATTTTTAGAAGCCAGAGTTAGATTGCCCCAATTCCTAATAGATGAGATTTCAAGAATCATCTCCAGAATGGAGCTTGACCCTCAAGGACTCGAGTTAGATCGCTTAGATACCAAATAATGAGATTTCAAGAATCATCTCCAGAACGAAGCTTGATTCTCAGGAGTCAAGGTTAGATCGCCCCGACACCTAATAGATGACAAGATATAAGGAACAGAGCTGCCCCTAGTCATTCAAGATTGTGGAATACCCAATTTTGACTATGACATACAAAAATTGAACATGCCCCAAGCGGTGAGATACCCCTAGCAACACAGATTTTTGAAAATTAGATCAGATTGATTAAAAAAGATTCAAAGTGGTTCAATGATGTAATCATCCTGGCCCCTCGGGATAGAAATGGAAAGATGACACGTCATAATGAAAATTGAAAGCTATAAATCACAGATAGTGTTGATTCAAAGGTTCAGAAGAACTTAGAATAGATTACGGAAGAATCTGGAAGATGCAGGAGCAAGTTTGAGTGATTTTGAGGTCTGGTTGACAAAGTTTGACCATGGTTGACTAGAGTTGACTTTTGAGGAAAAATTACACGATAATGAGAAAATGTTGATTGGATATGATTCTGACAAGTGATGTCAGAAAGTTGACTACACAAGTGTCCGATCGCGTCTGTCCCAAAAATTTTAAAATACAATTTTGAGCTATATAGGAGTGTCAGATTTTGATTTCGATTCGATTTTGATTTCGAAGCGGTCAATTTAGCCAAGGGTGAAATTTTCACGCAAAACATAGCACTTTTGAAAATTAGGTCAAAACCTATATATGAGCCAAAAGTGTCTTTTTCAAATCATTTGCATCTGTTGACTTTTGAGAAGAAAAGAACTCTAAGCAAAAAATGGTGGTCCCCGTGAGTACACATCGATTTGAGTGATCCAGGTGTCAGAGTCGGCTGACAACGTACGAACCTCTGGTAAGTGATCGATTACCTCCTAGTTGATTCAAATTTTCCCATTTTTAGTTGAATTTTTTCTTTTTTTTTGAGAAATGGCCCGTGGGTTCTCGCGCAAAGAACTAGGTTCTTCACGCGAGCCGTCGCAAAAGCTCGCGCGAGGAATTTCTGAAAAGAAAATCTTCACGGTTGTCATTTGTTTTCCTTGCACAGGAGGGTACCCACGTTTCATGTGAGAAACACAAGACTTCATGCGAGGATAAATTATCGTACGCAACGAAGAACTTTGTGTGAAATTTTGCTTCTTTGCTCGGAGAGAGAATAGCAGTTTGAGGCTAGAATGAGTTTGTGTAACATCCAGTAGCATTTGTGTCAGCTTTGTAACTGTGATTAGGATGTATTCATAGCTTTATTTTATAGTTTTTCATTGATTATGTTGAATCATAAGCTGAGTATTGATCGTGTGCCATTGTTTGAATGTTTTTGCAGGTTCATTTCCCAGACATCGCATTCAGATCACATCATCCTGCCATCAGTGGGTTGATCTGACAGCTGGATGACAGGGAGATAGAGCACATTGATATTTTAGGCCTTTCCCATCTCTGTGAGGTACCTGAGATTTGGGTAAATCACAGACTACTAGGAGCCTTGGTGGAGCATTTCCATTCAGAAATGAACACCTTCCACCTTCCACAGGGCGAGATGACAGTGACGCCCGAGGAAATATACAAGACCCTTTGGATACCCTTTCATGGACCCAGAGTAGAGTATGATGTTCAGCCAAGAGAAGGTACAATGGACCTGAGAGAGATATTGCAAGATGACTTAGTCATGGGCCGAGCTATCCCATGGGAGGAGTTGATCAGAGTATACAGACCGGGGCACTGATTAGCAATAGTTCTAGCATTACTTGTACATGAGCATTCTGAAGACATCTCAAATATATAACCATTTTAGATGACGGGCATTGATGGGCTCCTTGAGTTTCTCTCCTTCATTGGTGGAGAGTTGATAGGCGCCAGACCCAAACACTGCAGTGACAACATACAGACCAAGCTAATTCGGTTGAAATTTTCCCTTTTTGACCCGATGCTATTGATTCTTAGGGTTCTCCCTTAGAATGAGGTCACACAATTCGAATTCCCTTGGTTGAACCTTCTTGTTGTAGCTCTTAGACATTCTCTTATGATATGCTCTGAGGCGATCGAACGCCACTTGCCGACGTTCATCTAGTACTTCTAGCTCTTGCAGTCAAGATATTCTGCTGTCGTCATCAGTAATAAGGCCTGTCAGAGAGATTTGCATAGTAGGAATCTCAACCTCAATAGGTAGCACAAAATCCACTCTGTAAACCAAAGAAAAGGGCATGGCCCTTGTTGGTGTTCGTATACTTGTTCGATATGCCCAGAGAGCTGGATTGATCCAGAGATGCCAATCTTGTCCCGATTTGTGAACTGTGTGATGCAGGATTTTAAGGATTGTCTTGTTCGATGCTTGCGCATGTCCATTACCCTAAGGATAATAGATGGAAGACCAGTGTTGAGTGATTTTGAACTTAGAGCATAGCTCTTTTAGATCCTTATTCTTAAATTTCCCCCCATTACCAGTGATTATAGCAGAGGGTATACCATACCTGCGGATGATGTAATTGACAATGAACATGGCCACAAATTTTCCATTTGCCATAGTGAGAGGTACTGCCTCTACCCACTTAGTGAAATAATCTGTAGTTGTGATGATGAACTTGTGTCCATTTGATAACGAGGGATGAATCTGACCCACCAAATCAAAGGCCCATTGTTGGAATGGCCATAAAGTGATGAAGGGAATGAGCTCCTTGGCTGGAGCATGAATCAGATTTACATGTAGTTGACACTATTTGTAAGACTTAGCATACTACATAGCCTCCTTTTCCATGTCTGTCCAATAGTAACCAGCTCTAATAAGTTTATGGGCCAGTGTCAGGCCACTTGAGTGAGACCCACAAATGCCTTCGTGTACCTCAACTAACACACGTTTGGACTCATTAGGTTCTAAACACCTAAGAAGGGTACCGTCTAGATGTCACCTATACAAGTCATTAGCTATGATGATAAATTGTGAAGTATTGTGGATTAAGTAATGTTTCTCATTCCAGGTGTATGTGTCTGGAACAATTTGGTTAGAAGATAGGAATAGATATGATGGTAGTGGGATGAATTGTGTCCAATGATGGAACATACCATCTGAGATTCAGGGGAGTTAAAGACTAGGTAGCGTAACATCTCCACCAGGAATTCATGTCGAAAGTCATTTTTGGGAATTTGTAATATAGAAGCAAGAGTAGCCATTGCATCATCCACTTTATTATCTGCCCTTGGAATCTGTTGGAATGTAATATGGACAAAGTATTTTTGGAGGTTAGCAACCATTCTCTTGTAAGGCACCAGTTTATCATCTCTTGTCTGATAAGTGTCATTTACTTGATTGATGAATAGATGTGAATCCCCGAAGACCTTGAGTTCATCCACTCGCCACTCGATGACAATCTTCATGTTGTTGATCAGGGCCTCATACTCAACAATGTTGTTTGTACAAGGAAAGAACATCTTGTATGCTTTAGGTAAAGAGTACCTTTGGGGTGTGATGAACAGTATCCAAACACCTGACCCGTGTTGGGTAAATGAACCATCAAAGAACATAGTCTAGGACCAATGAGTGAGAAGTAATATGGACTCGTCTAGAAACTTAATTTTCAAAGGTTGATGATCAACAAGAGGTGCCTCCGCTAATTGATCTGCAATGGATTTCCCTTTGATGACTTTTCTCTCTACATACTCAATATCAAAATCACTGAGCATCATGATCCACTTTTCTAGTCTACCTGTGAGGGTAGTCTAACTGAGAAAATACTTTAACTGATCAATCTTAGCAATGATTCATGTAGTGTGAGCAAGCATATAATGGCACAATTTCTATGAAGCAAAAACCACAGCTAGGCAAACCTTTTCAATGACTAAATAGTTGACCTTGTATGATACCAGTGTCCTACTAATGTCCTACTAATGTAATAAATAGTTCTTTCCTTACTGTTCTAATCTTCTTGAGCTAGCAGGACACCTAATGATGCATTTGTTGCAGAGATGTAAAGTATGAGAGGCTTCTTGTGAATAGGAGGCATCAGGATTGGAGGGTTTGCAAGGTACTATTTGATTTGTGTGAACCCCTCCTCACAGTCTTTGTTCCATTCATAGGTCACACCCTTGTGTAAGGTCTTAGTGAAGGGTTGTGAACTATCAGCTAGTTGTGAGATGAAACACTGGATAGACTGTAATCGGCCTTGAAGTCCTCTCATTTGTCTGATGTTCTTTGGCGGTGGCATATCCATGATGACCAGTACCTTCTCGAGATCCACCTTGATGCCTTTTGCAGAGATGATATAGCCAAGCAGCTTTCCAGAAGTCACTCTGAATGCACATTTCTTAGGATTAAGTCGTAGACTGAACTTTTCCATGCGATCCAGTATAGGCCTAGATCAGCAAGTTGTGTCTTTCTTTGCATGCTCTTAGCTAGGGTGTCATCAACATAATCTTCCATTGTTTTATGCATCATGTCATGGAAGATGGTGGTAACCACCCTCTGGTATGTGGCTCTAGCATTCTTAATTCCAAAAGGCATGACGTTCCAACAGAAAGTGCCCCATGCACAAGTGAATGTAGTTTTCTCTTGGTCCTCTGGCATAATTTTGATTTGGTTTAGCCAGAGAAACCGTCCATTAGTGAGTAAATTTTGTAGCCTGTTGTCGTATCTACAATCATGTCTATGTTGGGAAACAGAAAGTCATCTTTTGGACATGCCTTTTTCAAGTCCCAAAAATCTGTGCAGATGTGGATGGATTTGTCATGTTCTGACATTGGGACAATATTGGAAATCCATTCTGCATAGTCAATTGCTCTGATGAACCTAGCTTTTAGTAGTTTTTCCAGTTGAACTTTGATAAGTAATGCAACATGAGGGTGCATTTTTCTGAGTTTTTGTTTTACTGGTTTTACTCCAGGAGCTATTGATAGATGATGCATGATGAGATCTGGATCTAAACCAGGCATATCTAAGTATGTCCATGCAAATTTTATCTTATTTTCTTTAAAGAAATCTGTGAGTTCCTTGAGCTCTTCTGCAGACAAATATTTAGCCACATGAATTATGTGCGGGTGTTCTTCTATACCCAAGTTTACCGGTTGAGCCATCTCAATTAGCACAGAAGCCCGTTCCTAAAAATGACTTGGAAGCGTATCAAGTATCCCATTCTCGGGCACCTTAGAGAGGTTTTCACCCTCAGATACGTCCCTTATTTTTCCTTTTTTTGGCTCTGAAACTGCCACAATGTGGTTTTCAGCATCAGAGCGCCTATTCTTTTTTCTTTTAATTTTGTGACTGAGATACTTGATATTGGCCTCAGTCATGTTGACACTATCTTCGCTGGTGGAGGACATTATAGGTTCGACAACGTTAAGGTAGCAAGAAAGAGCATAGTCATTTTGGAATGTAAGGACTTCATTGGATGACAAGGAAGAGTTCTAGTCTATGAGCTCAGGATGAAAAAAGTGGAAGAGAGATGACAGGTTCTAGTGCATTCATGATATAATCATCAAAAGTGTGGACTAGCAATTTGAGACCTAAAGCAATCTCATCCAAAGGCACAGTCAAATTCCTTTGACCCCTAGCATCTATAGTAGAAGACAAGTTAACATCAATGGGTTCAAACCCATTTTCCTGAATACTAGACCCTTCACCTATGTTGAGAAGGTTTTCATAGGCATGTACAATATCTACATCCCTGTCCAAGGTGTCTTCTGAAAGACTGTCAAACTCGTATTCATGGGAGTCCACTTCATCATTAGTTTTCATATCAAGGACGTGAGTGAAATCTACTCTTTGCCCCCAGTTTGAATGAGTTATGTTTAAAACCTCTGCTATGGTTAGGGGAGTACCACTTGCATCACCATCTGAGTCTAGTTTATCTTGTGTGGTATTGATGAGTGGTTGGATTTTTTCTTGTTGAAATTGTTCCCAAAAATATGGTAGCATGTACAATTCACCCTGATACCCAGGATCAAAATTTTGCATTGCTATCAATCACTCATATGTTAGTGAAGCGGTTTCATCTGAGTCACTATCAGTCCCAACCATACTGACACGTGGTATAAAGTCATTTGGTTTAGCAAAGACTATGAAAAGATCTAGAGTGAGAGGACAAGGGAAGGAATCCTCATCAGAGCTATCCTTTGAGTTTCTAGTTGTAGACGTGCCTTCAGGTTCCGGTTGGTGGTCGGGTTCTGGCACAAATTTGTTAATCCCCAATAGAAACAGGGTCTTCTTGAATCCTAAACCTACAATGTCCCATGTTGGTCTACCAATAGCTCCAAGTGGTTTTAGAAATCCTTTATTGTTCACGCCTATAGGGCCATTCTCTTTATAGCCAAAGTGCTTCATGATAGAGAGACCCTTGCCAGATTGTTCAGGTCTTATTTCAGGAGGTGGAGCGATTTGCTCAAATGTGTTCTCCCCTCTATAAATCCAGGCTGTAATAGCTCTGTTTTCATCTTCCTCCTCTAATGGTGTCATGGCCTGTACAAAGGTGCCACCATATTTGGTTTGAGGAGGAGTTGTAGAAGGTTTATTGTCTTCAGAAGGTCTCCCATAAGAACGTGGAGATAGAGGTAGAGATGATATAGATAACATGGGTTGAATCTGATATCCCCCCATGCCAGTGTCTTTGAGGTTAAGAGTCTTTTCCATTTCCTGTAGCTTAGCCTTATGGAGCTCAGTAGATTCTTTGTTAGTCAGAACAAAGCTATCAACATTTTTGGTAAGCATGTTGCAATCATTGCTTGTATTGGCAGGCACAGTCACTTCGGATCCTTGAAAGGGGAATTTTATGCATTGATGATAAGTTTAAGGAACCACCTACATTTCATGGATCCATGTTCTTCCCAATAGTATACTGTATGCAAGAGGAATGTCAAGCACTTGACAAATAACATCCCTTTCAACAGGCCCAACTCGGATTGGTAATACAACTAACCCCTTAGATTTCTGCCCTTCTTCATCATATGCCTTGATAATGATCTTTTTGCGGGCATCTATGCAATTTTCTTCATATCCTAACTGAGTAAGGAAGCTAGCAGAGCAGATGTTAAGGCCAGCGCCATTATCTATGAGAGCATGACAAATGTGCTTTGGTCCAATCATGACCTCAATATGCAAGGGATTATTGTGTGGATGACTCAAAGAATGGTCATCTTCCTTAGAGAAAGAAAAGTAATGAGAGGAGGTCAGGTGACCTACCATGGATTGAAACCGGTCTAGATCCAGATCTTTTGGAACATTTGCCTCAGTGAGGGCTTTGTCAAGAATCTCCCTATGAGTAGGGGAGATTTTCATTGGCTCGAAGATGGTAATCTAAGCATTGGTTCGTTGTAATTGGTCAAGTATGTTGTAATTAGCAGCATTAGGCGAGGGGACCAATTTTGAGTTCTTATTGGCAGTGCCAACAACAATTTTATCTATAGATGATGCAGATGGAGAAGGCTCGGGGCCTTTGAGAATGATCTTCACACGAGATCAAGTAACAATATTAGCATGAACCTGAGATTGTTCTAGTTCAGAGGGATAGGGTGCAGGCCCTCGCAGAATGAAGGGATTTTTATGCTTAGGAGCATATTCTCTTCCCATGATGGTAACGACATTGCAGTACTCTTCATCAATAGGTTCAACCATATTAATGATATTATCATTATTGGTGTACGTATAGTTGACCTTGGCATCCATGTTTTTACCTTTAGAGGATTCACCCTTCCCATGAGGAGGAAAAGTGTCTTTGAGTGCCTGATGATCTAAGTTTTTTTTGTGACCTCCCACAAAAATAAACTCACTATCGATAAGGTCCTGGACCTTATGCCTCAGTTGAATGTAGGTAGATGTTTTGTGACCCTTTTTCTGGTGGTAATCGCAGCACGCAGATTCATTCCACCAAGAGGGTTGTGGTTGCATATCAAAAGGACAAGAATTGTCTAGAGGAGTGAGTAATTGGTTTTCCAAGAGAGTCTTGTAAACCGCATTAAGGGGTACTCCTAGAGGAGTGAATTCATGCTGGGGTCGAGGAAAGCAAGGTTTTGATCTAGAAAAGTTTGAAGTCAGTTTAGATTGTGCCCCATCCTCGTCAGTGGCTTTGGCCACTTGAATAGTGGTAGTAATATTGAATGCAACCTTTGGAGGCTTGGGAGTCACATTATCAAAAAATCCATCATTCACAACATTTTGGTTCTTGTTGACAAATTTGGATTTGTCTTTACCAGAGGAGGAGGACCCTTGTTTATTATCCTTGTGTAGGGTCAGTTCTCCTTTCTTGACCATGAACATTTTGATTCTCACAACTTGTTTGATCAAATCATCGAAGGCCAAAGGACCTCGTAGTTGTACTTGATACCCAAAATTGGGAAGGAGATTATCTAAAAAGATGTCAATATTTTCAGACTCAGGTATTTTGCGAGAATACTTTGTATAAAGTTATCTCCATCTCTGGAGAAATGTCAAGAAAGGTTCCCCATGGTTTTTCTTCAAGTTGCAAAGATCATATATATTGATCGGATGTTGGATGTTGTGCAAGTAATGTTGCAAGAACAAGTTGGTAATCTTGTCAAAGGTTTCAATGCTAGTCGGGATCCTAGAGAACCACTCCATGGCCGACCCTCCCAAACTACATGGGAAGAGATGCATGAGGTAAGTTTGATCATGTATAAACTCAATAGAGAGAGAACCAAACTCTCTCAAATGATCCTGAGGATCAGAGGTATCCAAGTATTTTTTGTACTTGGGAAGTTCAACTCCTTTAGGAAAAGGAGGCATGCACAGACTCTTATGGAATGGGAATGGACAAATGATTTCTAGTGTGAACTGTGTGGCAATTTTGTCTTTATCCTTCATGAGTTGAAGGAGTTGTTCTTGCATACTTTGAACTTGTTTTTTTAACCTAGAGTTTTCAGTTTCTTCCTTTTGCATGACAAGAGTCTCTACATTGTAGTTTGAGGGTAACTTGGCCCCTTGATTGGCTAGTTCGAGAAGATATTTATCTTTCTCCTCCTTCAGGAGAATATCCATCATCTTGCGGAAGTTTTTATTGGCATGAGCCTCTACGATGTCTACCTGGGTTATTTCTACCTCCTCATCATTAGGGGGGGTCTTGATAATGGAACTTACCCCTAGTTTTAGAGTGATTATCGTCTCTTTTGTGCTCATCTGATTGATGTTGGTCTGCCATCTTGCTAGTATGAAAGTGTTCAGTATGCACAAACTCAATATGAGGAGGTCAAGTATCCTAAGGTGTTTTACCTATGGGAACTCTTGTTGTTTCAATAGTGTTAAATTCAGGAAACAACTCTTTAGAATTTTGATGTTCTTCAAACAATGGGTTTTAGACCCTACTGAAATCTACTCGGAATGAATGTTGGACGTAAGTTAAAATGACAGGGGAGGAATATTGAGATGATCCCTCGGTATAGGTAGCCAATGAAGAGGAGCATGAAGATCCTCTACTGCACTCTAACTATGTGATAAGATTGGAATGACCTCTTCCTCGGTTTTGAGGTCTACTTCGTCTAGTGACATTTGGGAGGAATGTGCTACTACTTCAATTTGTAACAGTCATAGACAAAGATTATATAAGGGGAGTGAACTAGGATAATGCTTGGAAATATCTCAAAATAAATGCATAAGAGTGAAAAATGGTGATGTATACTCGACACGAGTCGTCAGAGATAAGGCTAGAACAGCCGAGAGTTGACTATCTCGTTGCAAGGTATGACAACACAGTAGAACAAGTAAATAGATAAGAGACGAGACAATTTTAAGTGAGAATCACGTAATTATCAACCCGAGACATCCAGTCACAAATTGTGTATAGATAGGAAACAATCAAACAAACCTCAAACAAAAACCAGATTGAGTAGAGGAACACAGAACAAGCAGCAAATAGCTCACTTTTTTCAAAATTTTGGGAAAGTTTCACACAAAGAAGTGTTTTCTCACGCGAATATTCCCATAGGCCCACGCAAAGACTTGCATCCTAGCATGGAGAAAGACTAAATGGTGATAGAAAAAAATAGAAAATAGCACAAACAAGCACAAACTTGCATGAATATTCTCACAGCCTCGTGCGAAGATTCGCACAAACAGATGCGAAGAAGTGTTTTCTCACGCAAAAATTGGAAAAAATCCAAGCAAAATTGTTTAGAAACAGACAGTTGGAACATTTTTTGAGACACAGTAAAGACTGTTCTCTGACAGAGTACGCAATTTTAGATTCATAGTTTTTTTTTAATGTTGTAGAATGCGTTATCGACAAGTATGGATAGTCATGACACAAGCAGTAGTCGTAACCAATTTAATCAAGGACAAAGCAACTCGGAAGAACGAGGGAGTCTTTGAAAAGTGTTAACATTGTCGATATTAAAGACTCAAAAAGATACGCGCTTTTCCCTAAAAAGAAAATTGGTAGAGAAGACAAAATCTTTGCCCCACAACTTATGCACATACCTTCACCTCACACAACAGTGTTACCCCCGAGAGGGTGCCCATTTTTTTGGTGTTTCCAAGGACTCAATAGTATATGTTCAAAGGTTACCCTTGAAGTAGGGGCTAGTGTCATATGCCACCTTCAAACTTCCAGGTGTATGCCTATGGTGAGAATCTATAGGAGAGAATTTTCCCTCTCCCTGCGCAAAGATTATGTCTCTTTTCGGAGGTGAACCGGGTAAGCATCTGGCTACAAGGTGTTTAGTAGGCTTCCTGGTGCAGGGCACCCTAGAAAAAGAATGAGAGGAGAGTCATGTAGACTCATGAAGGACAAATGATCTTGAAAGATCAAAAGTGAATGTAATTGGATCTATGATCCATTTTGTATTTGATTCATCTAATGTAATGAGCCTAAACTATAAAGGCAATGTAATAGGGGTAATAGCATCATAAGGCTATAATGAAACTAGAGGTGGGTCATTGAGGGTCATTTTCTTGATCCTATTCTAGTAAGGGAATCTAAAGGCCTATAGGGTCTATAATAAATATAATGTGGCAAATAGATCCAATAAAATATTGTAAAAGCACTAAGAGTGCCTGTTGGGTGAGTAGGAGTCGCCATATTTTTGAACTTTTCAAGTTCTCGTGTCTTTATTTGTCAAAGCTCCACTCTGTTCATTCTTCCACCTTGCTGGTCCTTCCGCGAGCCTTCGCGCGTCCGAGTTTGTCAAATCCCAGCTTTCGGCATTGTTTGTACCAGTTTGGTCCGCTTTAAAACCGATGACATACTCTTTCGAGTCATTTGAACCACTTCGAACCTCTTCAAACTCTTGTTCAAAGTAGTTTGAAGTAGTTCAAAAGCGGCCTAAGTCCTTTATCACTAACGATGTGTTATGCAGGAAAATACGTGGCATTTTCCTCTTGAGAGGGGTTGAACCTCTTTGAACCTCTTCGAACTCCGGTTCGAAGGAGT
>MU224820.1:13169-27277 GCA_018584345.1 Thuja plicata
AATGCACATTCAGATAACACATTACACAACACATCAATTTGGTTACGGGGAAACCAAATGGTAAAAACCCCGGTGGGAATTAGTACCCACAAAGAACTATACTATTTATAGTAATCCTTGTTAAAAGTTCTTTCAACCCTATTAGGAGTTGTTCATTACAATGCAGTAGTATAGTGACCTGGTTAAGGGTCTAACCCTATTAGGAGTCTTTTACAATAACCCTATTAAGGGTGGTAGACTCACTATCCAAGTGGTGAAGGCTACAACCTTCTGGTTATTTGATACACATTGCATCAACAAGGTGAACTATTGTTTGTGACACTGCTTGTCTGATCAGTTCCTTTTGTGCACCGATGCTTTAACCTCTTGTAAATCACTAAAAAAATCTTCTCTATGTTCTGAAAGCTTCTACTTCAATATCTATATTATCAACATATGATAAATATAGCTCTGCTACTTTAACACTCTGCTCTGCTTTTCTTATCTCTGGCTTTCGCAACTCTTCTTATCACAAATGATCTTTTATAAGTACATACTCCAAGTATGAGATCATGGTACTTGTTAGACAACTCTTCATAACATCCTTGTCAGCTCTACTAAGCGCGCAAGCATAATTACAACCGTGCAAGTATAAACTGAATAGACGTGTCACTTCACTAAGTCGGCTTCACCAATTTAACCATAACTTTGTAATATTCTTGAAATATGTTTGGTGCCTTTATATTAATATCAAAAACTCATATCTCATCATGAATATACACACACATATCCTAAAGATAGGCATAAATCAATAAAAATGTTACATACATCAGCCTTAAACCGTTATTCCTCTAGAACTATAACCGTCAATAACAAAATTACATATCTTTACTGAAACATCATATCTGGGTCTGCATGTATGAACATAGCATAATAAACATGTCAACAACATGTATCTATCCACACAAGTCTTCATGTCATCATATGGATAAGTACATACAGAAGTACTATTGTGTATTATATGTTGTCATCAATGACAAACATACAATCAATCAACTATTCAGAATCAAATCTCCAACATCACACACTACAAAAGAATTTCGTTTCTGGTTACTATCTTTCATCTTCAAAAAATATTCCTTCGTTTCCAATTTTAGAATCTTTTTTCCGGTCTTCACTGTTTCATTTATGGTTCTATTTTTGCATTTTTGTGAAGAACAATTTAGGTAGTGCAATTTTTCATTTTGAAGATCCTTTTTCATTTTTGACAATTTCTTCATTTCCGGTGAATCTTCCTTCATTTTCGGAGATTTTATTTTGTTTCTGGTAAATTTTACTTTATTTCTTGTAAACTATTTTGTTTTTGGTACAAAATTTACTTCGTCTCTGGTAAACTACTTCAGCTTTGGTGAATATGTCTTCATTTATGGGGTAAATTGGTAGAACACTAAGTCTTTCAATCTGAATTTGGATTCTAACCTCTAATCCATTGATTCTTTGTGTTTTGATATGATTTCATTGTGCAAATTAAAGATTTTAACAAGTTTTTGTTGGTCGATTGTCAAAGATCAAATCAAACTCAAAAACTACTAATGGAATTTGTGATGTAGGTTGCCTATTCGTCTTCAAGAAAATATCATGTTTTCATTAGCTTGATTCATAGGCACCTAGCTTAATTAAAAGGATAGTTTGTGATTGATTTTTTGAGTAGTAGGGGATTATGCTCATCTCTTTGAGATAATTAGAAACCTTGACCTTTTCAGTCCATCATTTGCGAAAGCTCTTTGAGAAATGAAAACGTGCTTGATGTGCTTGGGAGAAGAAAATTTGGTAGGAGAGTATGCTCTTGTCTCTTGAAGACAATAAAAAGTCCTGACCCCTAGTTTTCATCCATATTTATTTCATATTCACCTTTTAAAGAACTTTCCATTGAGGGAAAAATCTCACAGGAATGACTCAAGTAGGAACAAGGCAAAGATAGCCTCATCCAACCCACTGTAATCAAATACCTTCTTGAGATTAAAGTATTGAAGGGAAAATATATCTTATGCATGGTCTCCTTTAGGGTCTATAGGACCTAAATAGCGTTTGCGCTACCACAAGGCCTTGTATGATTCATAAGATATCTTTGAATGGATGCACATACTAGACGCTTTATAGTAGAATCTTACATGATTCACCTTTGAAAGTGTCATAATATTTGTGCGAGGAGAGGGAAGAATCTCTCACCATATCTATCTCCTTGAGCATTTTAAAGTTGATAATATGAAACTGAAGGTTTCATTGCGTGGTCTCCTTTGATCATATTTTTTATAGCTCTTGTGGGATGCCAAGTTGTGAGAAAAGGTTTTGATCACTCAGTTGACTCCTTAGGGTTAAGCATATTTGATCTTGTCTTCATTTGTGACAATACCTGTGAAAATCTCAAAGAGAATACATTCATTGTTAGACATTAAAGACCAAGAAAAGTGCTTGTACTATGTTTTGTGTGTGTGTGTGCCACTATCACTGCAAGAATTTATCTCTCAAATACACCTGAAACAAAACAAAAAATTGTTCACTGTTGACAGACTGCAAACCCACAACATTACAGTTTCATTTTCTGTCTAAAGAGTCTCATTTCTGGTCATTGTTTGTTTATTTCTGGTAAATAAATTTAGTTTCCAGTGTTTAGAAGCTCATTTATGATTGATATTTTTTACTCTGTTCTTGAGAAGTGTCATTTTTTATGACTGTCCTTTCATTTTTGGGATAAATTTTTGTTTCCAGGTATTCTTGTTTTGGTTTTGGGAAATTGTTTCATTTTTAGTTAATCTTGTTTCATTTCTGAGAAAAAATATGTTATTTTCTCATTTCTGGGTCAAAGACCACTTTTGTACAATTTTCATCAAATCAGATCACATTCTCAGATACCCTTTTACATCTTCTATCTGGTCGTATCATTGTAATCACTCAAATCAGGTCACATACCCTTGTTGTCGTGGCATTTGATATGATTGATCATATTCTTCATCAATCTAGTGTTCCGAATTATCTTGTCTCAAATATGATCACCCAATCAATCTGATCTTAAGATTGTCACCATCAGGTAATCAAGCCTCACCTTGACATCATAGATCAACATCACTAATTTTTCAACCAATATTTGAATCTTGGACAAGGGACACTATCCATCACAAGGGTTTTTATCATTCAATCTTGCCTCATCATAAGCTCTAGTTACACTTGATATTTCATACCAGTACAAACCAGAAGCTCATGTCAAAGGTCTGATACTAATCAATAAGGAAATTCTATAGATGCTTCCAATCAAGGATAATTCTCAAATCAATGACCAATTAAACAAAGTGAACCTCAAAGATCCTCTTCAAATCATCAACTCTCTTATACTCTTCAAAGATCCTCTTCCAATCATCAAAAATCTTCCTCAAGTTATCAACACAAGTCCAACATGTTAGGGTATGATTGGGAAAATCACAACAATCATAGCAGTCATAGCACTCACAACAATCATAGCACACACGATAATAGTTCAAATGAGGAAATCACAAAAGTTCCAACAAGACAAGGGCTTCCAAAAGATGATGCAAATGATCCTACAAATTGGAAAGGAAAAATATTTCATGCATCTCGCCTCTATGAGAGTAAATATTTAAAAATATTTTGACATCGACAGACTTATACCATAAGAAGAAGAAACACCTATATCTCTTCTTACAAAACAACTCCATGACATGCAATTTGAGCTTATGCAAATGAATAAAGAAAAGGACAAACCTTTAAGTAAATATTCATTGGAAACTATATGTCCTTTTCCATTCGATAAAGACTTGTACATGCTACCTTTTCCATTAAAGGTTGAAATACCTAATTATGAAAATTACATTGGAGAAAGTGACCCATAAGACCATGTGAGAGAACTTTGCACTCTTAGCAGAATTAATGCATGATCAAACTTATCTTATGTGACTATTTCCAATAAGTTTGGGTGGATCTTCTATGGAATGGTTTTCCAAGGTGCCTTTAGGTAGTATTCAGTCATTTGAAGAGTTAGTTAAATAAATTATCTATCAATACTCTTACAATATCAAACATGCTATCACTATGCTGGACCTCTGTAACACTAAGTAGCGAAGTGAAGAAGCCTTTGTCTCTTTCCTTCAAAGGCGAAGAAAAATATTTTCTAGATATCCTCAAAAGATGCAAAAAAACAAAAAGATGGATATATTTACAAACAATATAATCTTGGAGATGAATTTTTCACTATGAATGAAATGTCTAACTACCTTTGAATGAAATGGTGGACAAAACCATAAAATTTGAAGATGTTTTGATAAGAAAAGGAGAAATCAAGATTTATAAGGAAAACAAAAATCTCCAACAATGCTACTCCTAATAAAAATAAAAATGATAAATGTAAGTTTTGGAACAAGAATAAGAATGTAGTGAATGATGGAGCAATAGAAGTGTCTCACATCAAACCAAAGCAGTTAGTGTTTAACCTCTTGAGAAACATTCAAGCTTCGAAGACTCCTAACAGTACAATTATATCCAAAGACAATCATGGATATGATAAGGAAAAAACACCTTGGCGAGCTGGGCCTAAAAGAAATTTCACTCCTCTTGATAAGCCCTTGGAAGCAACACTGAAGACCCTTTTGATGCATAAGATCATCGCATTGCCAGAGTCACAACCTTGGGAGCCAAAAGTCAAACCAAAGTGGTGGAATGAAAATCCTTATATGAATACTACCGTAATAAGGATCACAAAACAAATGAATGCATGAATCTCAAGCATGTTATCCAAGATCTAATTGATAATGATAAGATTAAAATTGATGGACACAAAACTAATGATGATCACACAACATTTATAAAGCCTCTACCTATGTACGAGAAAGGTGAAACATCAAGCTCCAAGGATGATAAGGTAAATTATATATACTCAGATAGCAATGTGATTAATATGCTCGAGCCCTCTAATAATTTTTTCAATGTCATCATTATCAAAGGCAAAAAGGAGTTTGAGACCTCTAATGCTGTGACATGAAATCAATCCAAAGTCACTCTCAAGGGTGTATCATCTAAAAAAATGGGCACATCATCATCAAAACCTTGAACTTCCAAGAAACCTTCATCATCATCCTCATCAAACTACAACTCAATTGATCAACTGCTATGTACCCCTGCACTAATATCGATTCTATAATTACTCAAAATCCCTCCTACACACAAGGAGATTCTCGAATCAGCCCTTTTGGAAATAAATGTTTTGAATGATTTAGATGTTACTTGATTTCAAGCTATGGTTGGTCACTTGAATTCACCACATTATCTATCTTTCTTAGAGGAAGATGAAAATTCATTGAGTCATCCACACAAGCAGCCATTACATATAGAGGTTTTGATCCATAAACACTGGGTCAAATGTGTCTTGATAGACAGAGGCGCTAGTTTGAATATTTATAGATTCAATTTTGAGAAATCCTTGGGATTCCCATAACATGAAATACATCCTAGAATAAATATTACTATCAAGGCATATGATGAATAAGAAAGATCATCTAAAGGTTTGGTTGTATTTCCTATCAGAGTGGGACCCATTGAAAGAGGTGTCATTTTTCAAGTGCTTGATTTACCTCTATCTTACAATATACTATTGGGAAGACCTCAGATTCATGACATGCAGGTTGTACCATCAAAATACCATCAATGTGTGAAGTTTCCATACAATAAAGTAGAGGTAAGTATCGCAGAAGATACTAATTATTCTTGCAATTCATTGAAACAAGTTGCTGATAGCATGGTCCCATATAACAGAGAAGCCTCAATATAACAACAAGCTAAAAAATCTAGAGCTTCTATGATGAGAGACTTTGAAAGGAAAGTAAAAATCAAGGATAAAGGAATGGGAGAATATAAACTTTATCCTTTGCCATCCATGGTTGATTTACCAACCTCTCCTAGGTCTTATGGAAAACCATCATTATATTTCAAACCCTCTAGCTCTAAACTACTAAAACAATTGATGGAACATTTATAATAGCTTCCAACTCCTTAGAAGAGGAGAGTGAAGACAAAAATATTCTCAACTAGTTGTACAAAGACGCAAAATAAGAATAAAAATAGGAGGTTAAACATGTTGAAATATCTCATGACAAATATGGAAAGGGTTATCACATCATTAAACAAATGGGATAAAATTCCAAGGTCCTCTTTGAAAGATTAAAGAAGTTCTTTCTAAACCTATTCATATGGACTTTAGAATCCCAAAGACAAAAATAGATTGAGTTTCAAAGAAGAAGAAGAAGACATTCCCTTGCTTCAAAATGGTCCAATCTTTGATTGTGAGTAAGATGGATTTGATGAAGGAGAAGAACTGGACTATCAACCTATATCATTTGAGAGGTTATTGCTTCTACAAGGAGAAAATTATAATTATCAAGGAGAACCTTATATTCCAAACCAATTTATCCAAGCATATGAAAATCAAACAACTGAAAACAATACTCACCAAGGAGAAGCATCAACATCACAAAAAGCAATTCAAGAGATTGAAAATAGTCTCGATGAAGAAGAAACACCAATGACCATTGCTCATTTCTTGATTAGATCAAATGATAGTCAAACTAATTCCCATGAGTATGAATTTGTACGAGGATATGAAAGTGAACAAGGAGAAATACATCCTCATTGGGGAGGGCTAGTCACCACTACTCACATTCTAGATATACCACATACTGTTAAAAATGACTCTAATGAATATGAATGGGATTCATTGTCTAAGGATACAAATGATATTGAGATAGAAGTGGTTCAAAAATATTCTTATCAGCTAGAGGAGGGAAAAAGCTCCAATGCTAGGTCAGTTAGATTAGGTTCACATAATACTAACAATAACTCTAGTAACGATTCTAGGACTCTTTACAATCTAAATAATTTTTTCATAAAGTAACTTACCAGAACTCATCTTACTAGTCATTAGTTATGATGATAACATGGTGATTTCCCTTCAACCAGTTGAATCCTTATCCTTAATACAACATGAACTTATTGACTGAACTCAAAATGAACCCATAGTCTTACTTACCTTTCCCAATGACTATACTTTGACCTATTATTTGAATGCAATTGAACCCCTTACATTTTCCACCAGTGCAATGAGCATGAACATGATAAAGGGGGATATCAAGTTTCTTATTCTAAAGAGAAAAAGAAAAAATAACAAATAATTTGATGGTGAAAACCACTTAGTGGTAGTATCATATCCAAAAATAGTAAAATATAAAAGTTGCATCTAATGGTGAAATTCTCTCTGAGACACCTAACAATGGGAAGCTTGATATCCTCCCTAATCACTTTCAAGAAAGGTCTTGAGTTTTTATTGAACTAACACAACCAATTAATTTGGGAACAACTAAAGAACCTCAACTAGTACATGTGGCTCAATATTTATTAGAGGAGGAAAAATAACAATTTGCATACTTCTTTAGGGAAAATAAAATCAATTTTGCATGGTCTTATTCTGAGATGCCAGGATTATACCATGATTCAATAATGCATCATTTATCTATAGCCCTTGGGGTTAAACCAGTAAAAAAAAAACTAAGGAAAATGCATCCACATGTGGCATTGCTGGTCAAAGTAGAATTGGAAAAAATCCTCAAAACTAGTTTTATCAGAGCTATAGCATATGAAGCATGGATTTCTAATATAATTCCTATATCAGAACTAGAAAAATAAATCAGAGTGTGCATGAATTTATGATATCTCAATAGATCTTGTCCTAAAGATGACTCCCTACTTCCAAATATTGATATGATTATAGATCTTACTATCGGTTATGAAATGTACTCACTAATGGATGACTTCTTAGGATATAAATAAATCAAAATATAAGCTAAAGACCAAGAAAAGACAACATTCACATATGCATGGGGAGTATTTTTTTGGAATGTCATGTCATTTGGACTAAAAAACAATGGTGCGACCTATCAAAGAGAAATGACTACCATATTCCATGACATGATGCACAAGAATATGGAAGATTATGTGGATGAGATATTGGAAAAATTAGTTAACAAGACAAATCACCTAGAAGATTTGGAAAAGATCTTTGATAGAATGCAATAAATCAGATTATGAATAAATCCAAAGAAGTGCACATTGGGTTGATATCTAGGAAAATCTTAGGCTTTACTATCTCATCTAAAGGCTTTAAAGTAGATCCAACAAAGGTACAAGAATCAAGGAAATGCAACCTCCAAAGAATATCAATCAAATGAGGATGTTACAAGGAAACCTTCAATCAATTAGATGGTTCATTTCCCAACTCACTGATAAGGAACAACCATTTACAAAAACATTGCATAAAGAAATCACTTTTAAGTGGGATGAGATATGTGAAAATAAGTTCACTTAGATTAAAGAATATTTGGAAAACCCACCAATATTGATGGCTCTTATTTAGGGAAAACCTCTATTATTGTTCATATCAGCAAATGACACATCATTAGGAGTTCTAATCACACAACAAGATGAAATAGGGAAGGAAAGGAAAATCTATTATATTTGCATGACACTTGTCTCTTATGATCTCGTCTATACCATCATTGATAAATCTTTCTTAGCAGTAGTGTTTGCATCACAAAAGATCAAATATTACACGCTATGTCATTCAATAAAGTTGATAGAAAAGGTTGACCCATTAAAATATTTGTTGAATAAAGAAACATGAACTTTCAAGTTAGCTAAGTGGGTGCTGATATTGAGCAAGTTCAACATCAAATACGTGGACATAAAATCTGTTAAAGAATAAGTAATAGCTGATCAATTGGTAGAATCACCACTTCAAGATGATAAACCAATGACTATAGAGTTTCCAGATGATGCAGTCCTACACTTAATAGAGTATCCATGGAAAATGTTCTTTGATGGTTCATTCACCCAATAGGGGTTAGGAGCTGGTATTATTTTCATAACACCTCAAGGATACACAATTCCTAAAGCATACAAGTTGTTATTTCCATGTACTAACAACATCACACAATATGAATCTTTAGTGAACAGGCTAAAAATGACGATTGAATGGAAGATTGTGGAGCTACATATCTATGTAGATTCTTAGTTGATTGTAAATCAAATAAATGATCAATATAAAATGAAAAGATATTTCTTATTAGAAGATGATTGTTGATTTGAAGAAATAATTTTTTTTCATCATTTTTCCACAAATTCCTAGAGTAGAGAACAAAGCGACTGATGCCATCGCTACTCTAACCTCATTGCTCCATATTCAAGAACAAAAATTCTGCTATGACTTCCTGGTGGAAGAATTTCCCTATCCTACCTATGATTCACATAATTCCCACTTAGTATGCCAAATTATAGGTCATGATACATCCTGATACAACCAAATATATTCTTGTTTGAAATACCAAATTATCCCTGATACTCTATCCAAAAATTAAAAGAAAAATCTGATCCACACCACATCATATTATGTAATCATAGTTAATAACCTATATAGGCATGGTCTAGATGGTACGTTACTTATATGTTTATAACTATAAGAGTCTGAGAATGTGTTACAAGAAGTCCATGAAGGAATTTGTGGATATCATTTGAACAGTCTCTCTTTAGCTAAGAAACTCTTGAGAATTGGGTATTACTGACCTATCATGGAAAAATAAGCTATTAAATATGCTAAGTCTTATAACAAGTGTCAGATGCATGGAAACCAAATTCATACTCCAACAAGGGAGTTATTATCGTTCCTCACACACTAGCCATTTCAACAATGGGCCTTTGATCTCATTGGTCAAATCTTCATCATCCAATGGACACAAGTTTATCATCACAACCACTAAGTACTTTACAAAGTGGGTTAAAGCCATCCCTTTGATCAAGGAAACTAGAAAACAAGTGTATATGTTCATCCTTAAGTACATCATCTATAGGTATGAAATCCCCTATTTAATTATGAAATACAATGGGGGCAACTTAAAAACAAGTATATAGATAAATTATGTGAGAAGTTTATAATCAAGCAACATTGTTCCTCTCTCTACTATCCATAAGGTAATGGACAAGCTGAAGCTTCAAACAAATTAATATTTAAAATCTTGCACATAACGGTTATAAAATCAGGTTAATATTGGAATCTATAGTTGAATCCAACATCGTGGGCCTATAGGAATAGCATTAGAACATAAATAAGGGTAACACCTTTTTCTCTTACCTATGGATCAGAGGTAGTATTAACTATCAAAGTAGAAATCCCATCCCTACCAGTATCATGAAGAGGGCTTGTAATAGATGAAGAGTACATAATATCAATAATTCAAGAGCTTGAATTGTTAGATGAGCGCAGGCAAGAGGTATTTTATCACTGAAGAATCTATCATAAGAGGATGTCTAAAGGTTACAAAAAGAAAGTTCATCATAGATAATTTTGGGTTGGAGGTCTTGGATTGAGAGAGAATCCTAAAAATCAACAAATCAGAGAACCAAAGGGAAAATCTAAACCCAACTAGCTGGGACCCTTCGTCATCACAGTACCATATGGCTCTAGAGCCTATTACATCTCAACACTAGAAGGAGAAATACTTCTGGATCCAATCAACACAATCCACTTGAAGAAATTCTATACCTAACATCCTAGAATCAAAAGTTTGTACAATAGACATTGATCTTGAGAAAATAAAAAAATAGTGAAAAAAAAACTCCTAAAGAAAATTAAAAACCTCAAAAAAAGACATGAAAAAGGGTATCCTTGGTGAAAACCTGACAACAATATGCCTTGATAATAAGAAAATAATAAAAAAGATGAAAAGTACGAAAAAAAAATCAAAAAACAAGAAAAGTGCCTCGGTGAAAACCTGACAAACAAGCGCCTTGGCAACAAAAACAGAAATAAACTCCAAGTGGTGAAAACCTAGAAAATAGGCACTACTTTTAATCGGTTTCTCCATCTATCAATATGTCACTTTGACCATCTAGCTTGCATCATCTTTATCTCTTGTACATATCTGTCATTGCTTTTGCACCCTTGAATGTATCAATTAGTCATACATCTTGAAATCATGGCTTGGAATCGCGTTATGTCTTATCCACTGGTCAGACACACATCATTGGAGGAAAATTAATCAATACAAAAAGGGCATTTCATCAACACCCTTCAACATACACCGATGTTTCATGAAAACCACCACCTCAACAATAGTTTTCATTCAACACTACTGATTAGATCAATAATGGTCTTTAACTGGGGACAAATTTTTAATCATCTCAATCACTATTTAAAATATTAATCATAATCAAACCTATCAAGCACTACAATCATCTACTATTTAAACAAAAAAACAATGGCATTTCTCAATACCACTAAAAAACCCAAGTTGTTTTTCAAATCTATTAACGGATGGTCTTGTTCTAGATTTTGATGTTTGTCTTCTGAGTAACTCAATGATGTCCTGGTACTAGAGAAGAAAAGATGAGGATACAATAATTTTCCTTTTTGACTCTCTGTTGATTCAATTTTTGTTTATCATGTCTTCCAAGTGACTATATTATGTCTTCATACTAGAGGAGCAAGGATTAGGGGCATGATGTTTTCTTTGGTTGCTTCCTGTGGGATGTATCCCAAAAATGTCTACTGGGATAGATATTTCATGATGTCTATGATGAAAACCCCCATATATATATCCAATAAGCATCAAATAACAAAAAATTAGAATGAACATGCTTGGATTATGAGACATCATCACATATCTATACTAGATGGAAGAGGGAGTTCATTCTTTGTTTGTTGCAATATCATTGATTTATAATTGTTATATTTCTCAAGGAATTTTGGGATGTTAATGTACTAGAAGACCAAGGAAGGAATATGATGTTTTCTTTGTCTACTTCTTGTGGGATATTTTCTTATGAAGTCAAAGGTCAAATAATCTGGGTTCCTATGATAAGAGCCTCCATTCTTGTGGTATGCTGTACATACCTCGACTCTAAATATTTGTACCCTACATGGAGGTTGGGAAGATTTTTCCTTGTCTATTTATGCAACCACTACTCAGGTCATCATGATTCCACATATCTTGATGCTTGTATCAAATTGCAATATCAAAATCTAGTGAAATCAGTATTCATATCACCATAGTTTCCTTAGTACTAGTGGTGGTTGTACTTGATTGGAAAAAAGAAGAAGGTGATATTTGTATCATCATGGTTAACTATGTACTAGTGGTGGTCATATCTACTTCTACATTACAAAACACTCAATGATGAAAAAAATAACTAAAGATCAAAACAAATGACATGACCATCATGAAATGTGCATAATAGGCTACATTCATTTAGTGTTGCATTAATTTTTACCTGGATTTAGATAAACATGACATCTTTGTGAGGGAAATTTACAAGGAGATAATATCAACATGACGACATCTCAATATGGTGGCATCATTACATAAATCTAAATATGATCAAGTATCTTATGATAATGACATAAAAAAACATACCTACATCACATGTTAGTAGCATTTATCATTCATTACATCATGAATCCATAGCATGTACCATCTAATTATCTATTGCATTGCATCCACTTTCATAATCATTAATCGGTATGTAAACATTTTCCTTGCATATCAAAAGCAAAAACTAACAACAACATATGCATTAAGTGTATTATCATTTGCATTCACTACAAGAAATAACATTACATACATAATAAAGGTCACATGCATATAAAAATAGGACATATCATTTGCATCATTGCAATAGTATCAAAGTAAATGCATACATCACATATTCATTTTCATCCATATCATAAAAATAATAAAAAGCATGAACATAAGAATCCATATCATGCAGGAAATAAAAAAGTATAAACATCATGATCATCACATATAGAAAGTGTATAAATGTCAGTATATAAAAATACAATGAGATCAAAATGAAAGATATCATCCCTTATTAGTAATCACATGTCAATAAAGTACAAAATATATCTATCATCATGAATCTATACATCAAAGGTATTGTTATGCCCTGCATACCCATCCCTACATTTTGTCAAACAAAACATTGGGTCCACTTTTTTCTTTTCTTTTCTTTGTTTTATTTATCCCTTGTCTTTTGTTCCTTGGTATCTGGACCCCAGAGTGTCTTCCTATTTTGTAGCCAAGGAATTTCAGACTCTGGGGATTCTGACGTCCACTTATGTCTTTGCTCGAAGAAGTGAACAATGAGTGCCCCAAGGTGTGGACTTTGAAATTTTCTTATCCCTAGAATTCCAAACAACATTTTCTGCGCTCTCCTAGGCATTATAAAAGGCTTTTACCTTTTCACTTTCACATTTACCATGAACAAAGTCATCTCTTGAGTGATTTCTGTGAGCTGCAAAGCATTTTGTGAGCTCAATTTTTCAAACTGTGAAATTGTGCTAGTGCTTGTGACCATATTTGAGTAGTAGCCTTAGGTTATCGAAGCAGTTGGTAAAATGTTATTTTAGGTTTTTTCATCTTCAGAATTCCATGTTTTAGGTAGGTCCCTCTCTTGACACTTTGGTTTATTTTTTGTTCTTTTCGTTTGTTTCTTTGTTTTTTTGCTTTTTATTTTTTCATGTCACCCAGAGCCCGCACTGTAAATAGTGCTTGTGCAGGCCTTTGGGCTTGTTTTCCTTTGTTTTGTGGTTTTGGTGTCCACCCTCCACAGCTTGTCTAGGTTTGTGGATGGCTTCCCTATAAATTAATGTAAATTCTTTGTAGATTCTATAAATACCTTGTAAACTAGTGTAAAATAGTGTAAATGCCTTGTGAATTCTTATATATCCTATAAATGGGTGTAGTTACCCTATAAATTAATGTAAATGCTTTATAGGTTAGTGTAAATTGCTTTCATCTCTGCATATATTTGGTACATTTATATGTCTGGTGTAATTAGCTAGTCTCCACAAGTAAGAGTGTGAGTTCATTGAGTAGTTTCTTAGCGAGGTTTGTGTTGGAAACAATTGTTTAATTATGTATTGTCCTTGATGTTACACAAATGTCATATCAGTCATTAGACAGAGTCTACCGAGCTCAGAATGTTCAGCAAGGCAGTTAACCAAGTCTACCGAGCTCAGA
>MU224820.1:45863-64531 GCA_018584345.1 Thuja plicata
CTCTCCACCATCACTTCATTAGAGAGAAAATTGAAGAAAAGAAAGTTTCACTCATCTATTGCAAGGGTGAAGATCAAGTTGCAGATATTTTGACAAAGCCTCTTTCTAGAGAGAAATTTGAATTTCACTGTAAAAATTTGGGTTTAATACCCCTTTATGTAAATCCCCCAAGTAAAGATTAAAGGGGGGTGTTAGAATTAATCTTTCCTTGGTTGAAAACATGTAATTAAAAGGATAAACCAAGGTATCCTTATTTGTATTTGTCCTCTAGTCTAAGTAGGAGGACATGTCACTATTTTGTATTTCCTTTAATAAGGAAAATAGATATTCCTCCTTAAGAGGAATCACACATTTGTCACACACACAATATGAATGTGGCATTCATAGGAGAAGGGAGTTACATGCAAACTCCTCCACTCATCTCTACTTAAGAGATTCCTCTCACACACTTGCTCTAATAATCTTCTCCTCTCTCTCATTTCTTCTCTCAATCTCTCATTTCTCTCATTATTGTATTGAGCTTATTGCTCATCTTTTAGGATTTGTGCCATATTATTATTATTCACAAAGGGATTTTTCTTTTCTTTTCTCCTTAAAAAAATCTCTTGGCTCTTTTTTGGATTCTTGGAGTATTCTCATGTTCTTGGTGATTGATCTTGAAAACTTTATCTCATATTTGGTTTATGGTAAAATCCTTATTGAACTTCATTTTCTTGGATTACTTCATGATCTTATTTTCATTCTTTTAATACTTCTAACGCATGGATGTATCAACCAGTGATGATGGCTTTTGAATTTAATGAAGGAATAAATATTCCTCTTGGTTTTTCACTTTGTGTTGTCTCTAGTTTGAGATTTAGCGAATGACTTTCATGTAGTATGATTCCTCATGTCCTCTTCTCAAGTGCTTTGATAGTTAAAATGAAATACTTTTCTTAGCTACTAGCGTATGTGTGGTTGATGATCATATATTCATTTAGTATTATTGTTAATTATTCATTTGGAGTATTGTTTGATGTTTGGAAATTTATGGTATGACTATAGATAGATTGGTTTTTCTAACTTTGGCTTATCTTTTTATGATTTCCTTGTCAAAGCTAACTGATACTTGCAGGAACCCCACATGTCCTAAGTGATAGGGAACATTAATTCCATGCTTTAGAAGCCCTAGGACATGCTCTTTCTAGGACCTTTTCTATGTTTTCATCAAACTTTTACTTATATTTTTTGTTATGTGGCATGCTTCCACAGAACCTATTTTGTGATTGGAAATACTTAAACATGTTACGCTTGGATTAAGATACTAGATTACTTATTTTGGAATTATAGTTATGTCTTTTTGAAATGAATTTGTTGTTTAAACATGAATGATGAATGTGTATCTTGATGTATATTATCATAAATGTCTCTAACATTTGGAGTGTAGCGTACTAAATTAGCAATTGTTATGTTTACTAGGTAAACCGCACCCATGTTCTGGATGCTCGACCTGGTCTTGCAGTAGGTGCATACGGGGAAACCTCAGGCATAGTGCAGATGGATTCGAGATGATCAAGGTGGCAGAAAACAAGAAAATATCTAGGCATCATAATAAATTCACTGAGGAAATCTAGGGAAGAGTGGGAAGTTGGATTTGTTGTCAAAATCATTTCCTTCCTCTTTCATGGATCGATTCAATCTCTAGTTTTAAAGTTTCCTTTCATGTTTAGTAGGGTTATAATAAAATATTTGCCTATCTTTATGGTGTGACTAGATAGAAGTTAGATGTTTTTATTTAAAAAAATCCCCTCTCCTGCATGAGAATAAGGGTGTTATTAGTTATAGTTTACATTCTACTTTCTTTACAGTTAAATTTGTAATACATTTTTTATCAATAGCGAATGAAGTTTTAAATCTACAGTTCAACATAATTGAGTTTGGATACTCACTCAAGGGGGCCCACTTGGTGAGGAATCTGTGTTAATTAGATAGGATCATTTTCATATAGTTTAAGTTTCCTTCATCTTGGTTTTATAATTATGGTGTTAATACAGTTCCTACAGCCAAAATCCTCAGGGTAGTCCAACACTTCCTATAGCCAAAGAGGCAGAGCTGTTGAAGCTCTATGATTATGTTTTTCAATACTTTAAAGTTATAGTATTCTTTCAAGCACTTTCATTTCTACATTTCCTTTCTAGCATTCTTTACAGCTTTAAAATAGTTTCCTTTCAAAAGTAATTTACTTCCTATAGCCATAGAATAGTTTCCCTACAAAAATAATTTGTTTCCTGCAGCCATATTGTGGTCTGAATAAAAATCCTTGGTGCATATACTTTGCTGACTCATTTCAAGTAACACATCCTTGGGTTGATAAATTAAATAAGTTTCTAGAAAGGAGGATAGCTACTCATTCAGATGCCCAATCCCTGAGTTATGGTACTTGCCTAGTATTTGATAGCTTAAATAGAACCGATCATTTTTTGCATTGTTATTGAGGATGGTGTCAAGCCAAGTATTTTCCCTCAGCCATTGGTAGATTTCAATTCCAGTATGCACATCCTTTTTAAATAGGGGTTTCTATCAAAAATTCTTTCACTCCATCATCAAAATCTTTCACTTACGTGTATGCATAGAAGAAGAAGAGATGCCCTAGGAAGATACTTACCCAACTACCCCAATAGCCGTTTAGGAGATATCTTTGTGCCAGACAAAGAAAAAGAGGAGGGTCAATTCATGGATGCAATTGTCAACCTTCCCTTATTATAATCACCGTCATCATCTTTAGAAGGTGATCCACTAAAATTTCACCTTCTAGAAGGTGACCTGGAGTTTAATCCATTTGCAGAAGCCTTATCTAATCTTAGAATCCAAAACTCTGACAATCAAGAATAAAATCCACTACCTCTAGTAATTTACCAACCAAAAGGTATTCCTTAGCGTCTGCCCAGGATGGAAAACCCCCTATCTTTCCATTTCCCATTACTGATCAGCATGATAACAATAACCTTAAGAATATTCCCTCATCAGCTCTTCCCAAATTTTATGGCCTAGTGGCCAAAGATATAGATACCTTTCTCTTTGAGTTTGACATCCTCTTCCATAGTTACAACTACACCACAGATTCCCATAGGCTCAAATTATTTCCTGCAACTCTTAAAGAGTCTGCATTAAGATAGTTTATGGGCTTAGGTCAGGATGTTGTTCATAATTGGGATGAAATGAAGGTAATATTCCTGGAGACATACAAAGAATATTTTAGGGGAAATTATATGAGTGGGGATGAAATCTTCAAGATGACCTAGAAGGAGGATGAAATCCTAGAGGATTATGTGTCAAGATTCTTGTTCAGCCTGCAGAAAAATACTCATCATCAGCTTAATGAGGAGTCCCAAAAACTTCTCTTTCTATAGGGTATAAATGAAGGATGCACTGAGGCCTTGGCTCTTATTTCTAGAGGAGATATCACCCATTCCACATGGGGTGATATCAAGAAAGTCTGCCTCAATTACTCAATAGCTACAGTAAAGAAGGACAGAGGATACAAAGCCACAATAGGAAAAACTATTGGTGTTGGAGCCTCAATGGTAGAAATCACACATTTATTGTCTGACTTTAAGTAGGACATTATCAATAAAATGGCCACCCAGTTGGACACAATCTAGGTGAAAAAGAAACATGAGGAGGCTGAAGCTATGCTAGTAGATTTTTGTCCACATTGTAGACAGAAGAAGAGAGATTGCCATTACAAATTGGTTGCCAAAATGGAGACTACACAACTAACCACTAATTAAAGTCCAATTTAATGGGATGATGAGAAATTATTCTTTGTTTTAGAATGAAGACCATGGGATCAAAGACAAGGCATGCGTCAGGAACCGCTTACTTTTACTGGTCCATTTTATGGTAATCAATGGCAATGACCTGTGAATAATCAATACCCTCCTTGGACTAATCCTCAACCTCTGTGGAAAACTTACCCAAGTCCTCAATGGAAACAACCCTAAGGGAATTGGAAACAACCCCAAGGGAATTGGCAACAAAACCCTCAGTGGCGTGGGGTCAGCAATGGCCAAACCAGCAGCAGGGGCTCATGTAGCCACCACAACAACCAAAACAACAAGCCCTTCTGCCACCTCCTACAACCAAAACAAAACCTCCTAAGCCTACTCAACTCCCTGCACAACCTCAGATGAATCCTAATAGTAGGCCACCAATACCTTAGAAAAATATTTATTCATTTGATCCAAACCAGTACCCTGCATACGCAATCAATGAAATTCATGTATAGTCTGACACAACTCTTCCCACACTTCCTATTATAACTAAAGTAAATCTAGATGAGCCCCTACCTCAAACTACACTAGAGTCCACTTTAGTAGGTCCAATGGTATTACCAACACCAGTGCAGCCAGCTCAACCTCCCTTCCCACAAAGGTTGCAAGTTGATAACTCAAAACCTAAAGAAGATGCAACCTTTGATATCCTAGATCAATTAAAGAACATTAATGTTTAGATTCCACTATTCTAGGCAATAAAGGATGTCCCCACATATGGGAAGGCTATCAAAGAAGTGTGCTTTTAAAATCCTATTCATAAGTGGAAGGACCCCCAAACAGTCCATGTCCTAGGTAAACATGCTGATATCATTCTTGACAAGATAGTGGTTCCCAAGTATTTTGATCCCGGTAGCCCAGTTGTTGAAGTACCCATTAATGGGAAAGCCATAAAAAATTATCTAATTGACCTAGGAGATTCCATAAATGTCATGACAAAGGATATCATTCAAAAAATTCACATCACTACCCTCCAGGAAACACCCACTGTCCTACAGCTTGCAGACAATTCCATAGTCAAACCCGATGGGGTAGTGGAGGATATAGTTGTTGACCTTGAAAACTGGTCTTACCGTACCAAATTTATGATCCTCTCACCTAAAGACACATTAGGATGCTAGACCATAATTATAGGTCAACCCTGGCTGGCTACTGTTGGTTCCTTTATTGGATGCTGCTCTAGCGGTATGACCATTGCTAATGGTCAGGATACTAAGAAATTAGATTTATATCTGCTAGCACAACCACAAATAGATTTTGCCTCACCAATATGGCCTAACATTGGAGAGGAGGCTGAAGTAGTCAATTCACTAGCCCAACTCATGATGTTAGAAAGGGATCCTTTCCTCCAGCTAAAGGAGGAGGACACTGTAATCACCAACATTCTACAAAACTAGTATGGTCATGATTCAACATCCATTAACTATCTCAATCCCCATAACTGCTCCCTGCAAGCTTTTTACCCTGATTGTACCATACCTCCCTCTCCTGTAGCTGAGAACCTCTACCACTAGCTGCTTCCCCATAAGTCCAAGCACCTCTATTGATAGATGCATCTATGGTAGAACTTACAAAGTATTTGGAATTTTTCTTGGACTGTTGCTTACATATTAATAGCCAACTTACAAACCAACAACATACATCATTAACCCCCTATTGAAAAGCCATGCTACGGCCTTTTCCTGGGATTATTATGACATGAAAGGTTTGGACCCCAAAATGTGTACCCACCAGATCTTCCTAAAAGAAGACAAACATCATGTCAGACAATTCTGGAGGTGTATAAACCATGCGTTAAGAGAAATTGTCAAAATAGAGTTATAAAAATTACTGAATGCCAATTTTATCTACCCAATCTCTGACAGCCAGTGGGTCTTACCTTTATTTATTATCCTAAAAAAAGGAGGAAAGTGGCAAGTATGTGTCAACTATAAGGAAATTAACAATGCCACCAAGAAGGACCATTTTCCCCTGCCATTTATAGACCAAGTCCTAGATTCCCTCGCAGGAAAGTGTTATTTTTCTTTCCTGGACAGATATAGTGGCTACAACCAATTCAAGATCCTTCTTGAAGATCAGGAGAAAACAACATTCACTTGCCCTTGGGGAATATTTTCTTACTTTGTACTTCCTTTTGGCCTCTTTAATGTGCCAGCCACATTCCAGCATGCAGTTAACAACATTTTTGCTGATATCTCCCATGATTGCATGAAAATATACATGGACGACTTCACAAATTATGGGGAAACCTATAAGGAAGCATTGGTAAATTTGAGAAGAGTTATTACTAGATGTAAGGAGCATAATTTGTCCCTCAACAACAAGAAATGCTTCATGATGATGTAGGAAGGTGCGGTGTTAGGTCACTACATCTCTGCCAAGGGAATACAAGTGGACCCAGCAAAAATTGAAGTCATCATGAACCTCCCTACTCCCACCAAATAGAAGGATGTTTGTAGATTTCTAGGACATGATGGTTACTACCGATGATTAATAAAGGATTTCAGAAAATTACCTGAGCCCATTTACTCCCTGATCACAAAGGATTCAAAGTTCATCTGGATAACCTCTTGTGAAGAATCCTTCCTACAGCTGAAGAAAGTACTTACATAGGCACCAGTTCTCAGAGGACCTAATTGGGATTTACCATTCCATATCCACATAGATGTCTCTGACCATGCTATGGGTGCTATTCTCAGACACAAATATGGACCAGTAGAGCATGCCATCTACTTTATCAGTAAGAATCTAGAGGGTGCAGAGTTGAACTACACAGTAACTGAAAAAGAACTCCTAGCTGTAATTTATGCACTGAATAAGTTTCTCCACTATATAACTGGTTACCTAATATTTTTGCATACTTATCATGTAGCCATCAAGTATTTGGTAAACAAGCTTTCTATTTCAGGAAGGCTTTCCAGATGGTTCCTATTGCTACAAGAGTTTGACATCACAATAGTGGATAAACTGGGCAAAACCAATGTAGTGGCTGATTTCCTCTCCAAATTATAGAATGATGATGACCCACATGTCATAGGTGATAGATTTCTAGATGACCACCTATATTATATTTCCACTCATACCCCCTGGTATTCCGACATTGCCAATTATTTGGTTACTCAAAAGGTACCACCACATTTTTCTTCCAAGGAAAAGAGGCTATTAATTGAAAAGAATTTCAATTTTTCTTGACTGGCTGACTGTCTCTTCTACACTGGACCTGATCAGATCCTAAGAAGGTGTATTCATGAGGATGAGACCTATGATATACTCCATGTCTTCCGTGATGAACCTTGTGGTTATCAATTTGTGGCCAAACATACAGCCATGAAGATACTCAATACTGGCTATTACTAGCCCACTCTTTATAAAGATGCAGCCAATTACACTCGTAAGTGTGATAGATGTTAGCATATGGGGTGGCCCACCAAATTAGATGAAATGCCTCTATTTACTCAAGTAATAGTCACTCCATTTGATAAATGGGGAATAGATTTTGTGGGACCAATTCATCCCCCATCAAATGACAACTCTTAAATTTTGGTTTGTACTGACTATGTTACTAAATGGGTGGAAGTGCGGGCTATGAAGCATGCAAGGGATAATAGGGTTGCACAGTTTTTATATGAGGAAATATTTACTAGATATGGTATTCCATGGGAACTAGTCACAGATCAAGGAGCTCACTTCACTTCTAATCTGATCACTGCACTTATGGAGGAATACAACATTCGCCATACAAAGTCTAGTCCATATCATCCACAGGTGAATGGTCAGGCCAAGATCACTAACGAGGAAATTGAGGCCATCCTCACTAAGATAGTTCAGTTGCACAAAATAGACTGGAGTAGCTGATTACAGGAAGTTGTGTGGGCCTACCACACCACATGGAAAACCCTTACCGGATTTACACCTTTTGAGTTGGTGTATGGAAAGACTGCTGTAATACCCATCAAGTTTGAGCTTAAAAATTTATGCACAACATTACATCTCAACCTAAATCTTCCTATAGCTCAGCAAGAGAGGCTTCTACAACTTAACTATCTGAATGAGATCCGCAAGGCAGCTTTACAGAACACCGAATTGATACAGCTTCAACAGAAGAAATGGCATGATTCACACATATGAAATAAACAATTTTTTCCTTGTGACTGGGCACTTCTATATGACTCCCAGTTTCAAGAGAATCAAGGTAAGATTACAACTCATTGGCTTGGCCCTTATGAGGTTGAAAAAGTGTTTGCTAATGGTGGAGTCCAATTGTCTATATTTGACCTTGTCCGCTTCAAGTTATTGGTCAATGGTCACAGACTCCATCTGTACCATAAACCCACCACTAAAGAAGATTTCCTACAACAATTTGAAGACACTCCTGTAGCCAATGGACCTCCTCTAGCTGCAGACATTCCTGCAGTCGATGAACCTCCTCTAGCTGACAAACCTCCTCCAGCCAATTAAGGCAAATTTTTGCTCTGGTCGTCTCTTTAACTTCACCGCAAAACAATCATAATAAGATTTTTTGTTTCCCAAAAAAATCTCTCTCTTCGCAATAAAGTCACCATCACATCACATCCCATCAATCTTTTCTTCCATTTTCACTTACGTGTCCCATAATTATTATGCCACTCATTACTTTTCACTTCAAACACGTCATCTAATCTTTCTGGATTTGGGTATTTATTCATGATTACTCTCCAGGTACACCTTCATTTATTGTTTGCAACATTTTTTATTCATTAGAAATTATTATACATTACATTGTAATTAATATTAGTGCTTCATTCGAGTGCTATTGTACTTCCTAACCACACATGTGAGGACACCTGTCATAATTTTTGTAGGGGGGCAATTTGTTAACTCATTAACTCATGTTTTTCCATGATAACCCTTGCGTAAACAATACTGCGCAGTCATTTTGTAATTAATTGATGTGACAACCCCAAATAAGGCAAAACTTTGCTAATTTTTTAATTTTCAAACCCAACTCATATTCCCAGCTCTGGTTTTTCAAAATTCTCCTTTGCTATAATCCCTAGAACCCTACACCAAGCATTTATCTAGCATTATTCAATCTTAATATTAGGAAGAATACATGGCAACACAAGAGGACAAAATTACTATTAAGGATACAGAGAGAAGAGTTTTGAAAAATCCATTTTCAGTTGTAGAGGAAGTTTCAAGTGATTTGGAATTTTTGGGTTGCATAGTTTTTTAGTAACAATACACCATGATCCAGGAGGACCACCAATACGCCATGAGCCAGAGGATCACTCATATTTATTGCAGGATCAAGAAAGTGTCCAAGTATTTAACGACGTGAGCTGGCTTACTTATTTTGTCAGGCTCTGTGGTTACAACGAAGCTATAGTAGTGGAATTCTTTTGCACTTACAGTAATCAAGTTTCTTATGTAAAGGGATTAAGGGTGGAAGCTTTAGAAGCATGAATTTTAGAGGTTTCAGGACTTCTTGCTACGGGTGAAGTTTTTCCACATGAACATGATGCACAAGCGGCCGGGGAAGAATTGTCCTTTCCCATAGACATTGCATTGGAAACTAGTAAGCAGCAGGCTAAGAGAACATCTCTTCTAGAAGATTACTCCTGACTGGCTATCCATGTGATAAGGTACATTACTTGTGAAGGGAAATTTTCCTACTTGCATGCTATGCATTTTAAACTATTGAGTCATTTATGGCATGTCTGCCTTGTCAATGTACCCAATTTCCTATATTCTTTGTTACAACTGAGCTTAGAAGAAGTTAGAAAGGGGAAATTGAACGCAACTACTCACTACGGGTTTATAAAACTTCTGGTAGAGAGGTCTTTACAAGATAATTGTCCTATGACATGGGATGAATTCATCACCTCACCCCATGTAGAGTTATGAGGTGAAGGGCCACAACCTAGATTACAAGAAACATAAGAAAATTCTCCTAAGGAAGATACACCTAATAAGGATAAAACCATTATTTCGGAGCCCATGCATGAAATCCCATCTTCTTCAAATGCTGAAATGAAGCAAAACACTTCAGGTAAACCAAACCCTAGCCCAGGGAGCATTCAAACTGAGGGTTCTTCATATTTGCAGACTCCACAAACCAAACAAAGCGCCTGGAGGAAAGAAAAGGGCAAGGCAAAGATAGCTATAGATGCTGAGGAGAAAACTCCTATTTTATCAGAAAACCCTATTTCTCCTATAGCCATGCTGATGAAGAAACATCGGACATCACAAAAGCGCTTTGCTGCATCTATGGAAATTCCTCCACGAAAAAGTAGTCATTTGAGCACACCATAGGCAGATGAAACAGACTCACCTATGATGAATGGGTCATCTCCTAAAGATCCAATTAAGGAATCTTTAAAATAACAACCACAAGAAGGAAGCCCATGTACAGAATGTCTGGATATCATGTAAATAGATCATGCATCTGAGGAAAGGGACATAGAAACAACGAATTTGGAAACAACACGCATGTAGGAATAATACACTAAAACTATAGATATGCCTTCCTCTTAGCAGGAAGTCGAACAAGGGAAATATTCCCTAGTTCCAACCCCAGAAGAATTACCCATTGATGGGTCAGACATAGTCACAATAAAAGAACAGATCACTACAGCTGCTCTAGTTCAAAAGAGTCAGGTAACACTACACTCCCTTTCCATTGACTATTTTAATCAAATGCAATATGAAAGTCAATGTCGGAGCTAGAAAAGGATAGGTTAAAAAGGGAATTAGGTAGGAAACAACAAGAGGTGCAATTGCTATAGATAAAATTAGATTTGGTTACACATCTAATTCCACAATTGATAGAATGCAGATCACCTCCTAGGGTTTATGCTTTGTGCTTGAAAGAACAATTTCTCATGTATAAATTGATGAGGGTCCTTTGGGATCTACACACAAGCATAGATTCACCACAGGAGTTTGTGGCTGCATATGATCAGTCCCCAGACTATGTTTGGAATTTGTTGTGTGAACTTTACCTGCATAATTATTTTGTTCCCTCTAATACCGATTGGAATCCTTTTCTATTTGTTGGAGATGTCCACCTATCTGCTTTACTTTCTTGGTCCAATAATGAGATCAACTATAGGGAACAATTAAGAAAATACAGGGGAGTTGAACAAATTATCACACTACCCTTACGACTAGAGAGTGGTAATTCCCATAGGATATATTGTGATTGGATGGAAATAGTATATGGGATGAGAGACTCTACCCACCAGAAAAAGGATACTGAATAACAGGGAAGAGGTATTTGCATCATTTGAGCAGTTCTCTTTATCGCATGGGAATAGGGCAGCGGAAGGGTTGAGACAGAGATGGGAAAGATTACCATTGGAATTAAAGAAGGCTGAACCTCATAGCCTTATCAACTTAAGATCTATTTTACAAAGAGTTCAATGGTACCTATGCCTGGGTAGGGAACCTCATCCTAAAAGGTGACTTCCACTTTCCTTCCAACCCTGTCTTCTCCTATGGCCACTATATAGCTATATTAACAATGAGGTAGATGAACAACTGGAAATGAGTAGGGAAATTAAAATATAATGCACCAATGGTTATTACTAGTACATGGGCACATAGATGACTAGTAAGACATAGGAAGGGGATCTTTGAGTACTTGCGAAGATCAGGAATGTTTCTGTGCCTGAGGACATGCATTGGTCTTTGTAGGGGGAAAAAATGATAGGGTATATTAATTCCATGCTTTAGAAGCCCTCAGACATGCTCTTTCTAGGACCTTTTCCATGTTTTCATCATGCGTATTATGCTTTTCCAGATATTTTACTTATATTTTATGTTATGTGGCATGCTACCACTTAACCTATTTTGTGATTGGAAATACTTAAACATGCTACACTTGGATGAAGATACTAGATTACTTTTTTTGGAATTATAGTTATGTCTTTTTGAAATGAATTTGTTGTTTAAACATGAATGATGAATGTGTATCTTGATGTCTATTATCATAAATTTCTCTGACATCTAGAGTGTAACACACTAAATTAGCAACTGTTAGCTTGACCAGGTAAACCATGCCCATGTTCTAGATGCTCAACCCGATCTTGCAGTAGGTGCGTATGGGGAAACCTCATGCGTAGTGCAAATGGATTCAGGATGATCAAGGTGGAAACAAACAAGAAAAGACCTAGGCATCATAATAAATTCTCTAAGGAAATCTAAGGAAGAGAGGAAAGTTGGATTTGTTGTCAAAAGCATTTCCTTCCTCTTTCATGGATCGTTTCAATCTCCAGTTTTATAATTTCCTTTCATGTTTAGTAGGGTTATAATAAAAGCTCCACCTATATTTATGGTGTTACTAGATAGTAGTTATATATATTTTTATTTAAATAAAACCTCGCTCTTGCATGAGAAGAAGGGCGTTATCTGTTATAGTTTACATTCTATTTTCTTTACAGATGAATTTTTAATACATTTTTTATCAATAGCGAATGAAGTTTTACATCTATAGTTCAGCATAATTGAGTTTGGATACTCACTCAAGGAGGCCCACTTAGTGAGGAATGTGTGTAAGCTAAATAGGATCATTTACATATAGTTTAAGTTTCCTGCATCTTGTTTTTATAATTTTGGTGTTAATACAATTCCTGCAGCCAAAAGTCGCAGGGTAGTCCAACACTTCCTGCAGCCAAAGAGGCAGAGCTGTTGAAGAACTATAATTATGTTTTCCAATATTTTCAATTTATAGTGTTCCTTCAATCATTTTCACTCCTGCATTTCCTTTCCATCATTCTTTACATCTTTAAAATAGTTTCCTTTCAAAAGTAATTTACTTCCTATAGCCATAGAATAGTTTCCCTTCAAAAGCAATTTGTTTCCTGCAGCCATAGCGTGGTCTGAGTAAAAATCCTTGGTGCATATACTTTGCTAAATTGTTTCAAGTAACACATCCCTAGGTTGATAAATTAAATGAGTTTCTAGAAAGGAGGATAGCTACTTGGTTGGATGCCCAATCCATGAGTTATGGTACTTGCCCAGTATTTGATACCTTAAATAGAAATGATCACTAAGTCCCTATAATTCGATGAGTTGAAAAAAGAAAGACCCTTAAAAAAAAAATAGTCACTTGTCCAACTAAACATTTACCTCACCATCATGACCCGACTACTAGGTGCTTGGAGGTGAGGAGAGTTCACTCTCTGGTAAACCTCTTTAGGTAAAGTTGGTCGGTTCTTTGGTGCCCAGTGAAAAATCTCACCCCTTTTGGCGAGGCCATCACAAAGTCTCATCAACAAAAGCTGGCACTAAAGGATGGGCATGAGATCATCCTTTTCAGAATATTTTGAGACCACACCTCCTGAGGGTTCCCCAAGTTGTAGTCTTAGAAACAAAATTTACATCATTTAGGATCATTCTTACCCCTAAGATTTGAAAGGGTCCTTTGATCAGTCCCAAACCCCAGAGATTTTTCTAAACTTAGATCTCTCATCCAAGGAAAAAGAACTAACTCAGAAAGAAAACCCTCAAACCACTTATCAGGGCTTACGACTCTTTAGAGTATCCTAATTTTTTGGTTTGGTTCAGGGAAAAATACAACACTTCCCACTTTAGTGGTCCCAATGGCTACATACTTTAACAACACTGGATCCCCAATGGGACAATTCCCTAATGTAGTAAATGGTCTTCCTCCACACTTAGAGAAGATATGCCCAAAGTATGAATACTTATGTTCTCGGACTGTGGAAGTACATCTGTAGGCCTATAAGGATACCATGAACATGCATCATATACAACACAAAGACATGGTGAGAAGGATGTTCCCGATGTCCCTTGGGAAAAATCAATGAAACTAGTATTTGACCTTACCTGCCAACTCCATCAATAGTTGGCATGATATGGAAGAAGCCTTCTTAGTGACATTGCAGATTCATGTGGACCCTGCTTGGTCTCACATCTAGTTCATCTCTATAAGAAAGGAACCCAAAGAACCTATGGAAACCTTCAACCATCGATTATAGAGGACCTTAAAATCATGTACGGGCCCTTTCATTCCACCTACTGAAGTAACCATCCAGACATATCTCAACACATTGGATCCTTTCATCATGAACCTCCTCTAGAGAACCACCACTACGAATGAGAGAGACACCTTGGTGAAAGTCTACAACCTATCCCTAGAGCTATCATAGAATCTAAGTAAGGCTCGTAGTGACATTGGACAGGGTGTGCCATACAACATGAAACCTGAGGGAAATGCCTATGTGGGGGTATAACCCTAACATGGTGGTGGGTGCCCCAAAAATGAATATGTTATCCCAGTATATCTACCCACCCACACGCACACTCCTCTAGCTCTAGATTATTCACCTTGGATGCAACCCTAACAACTAATGCCTCAACCCTCTAGGATCCCTTTCTTCCAAATTTCCATGTCCAATAAACTACCTTCTGTAGCCCTGATGACTGTTGTAAACCCACCGAATGAACTATCTCAGTGTGACCAAACTACCCACTTGTCCATCGAGGTTGATTCTCTCTGAAGACTCATGTCCTCACTTACTATCGACATGGGAAAACTAAAAATGGGACCCTCTATGTACCAAAACTCAAAATCCTCTCAACAAGGGAACATATTTATTGGGACAATGAAGTTCTAACTCTGGGCCCCATAATTATCACAACAACAACAACCATAACAATGCTTGGCTGAGAAACCAACACTTGAACAATATTCCTAACAACGGAGGCTTCAACCCAAACCAACCCAACACTTATAGGAGTGTGGGTCCCAGATACTCTACTCACTTTATTGAATTTCACCCCCTAACTACCTGGTGCCAACTGCATGACACTCTTTCACATTCTAAGGTGAATTATGATACCCTTGAGAAGATCATTCAGATCCCCCAATTGGATAAATAATAGAACAACAATTTGACTCCTCTAGAATCTTTATCCAAGTCCCATCATTCTTCTTTTGCTTGTGAAATTATCTTGTTCAGAGAAAAGGAAGAAGATGAAGAATAATATGATCTGCAGGGGTTCTTCAACGATTCCATCCCTGTCTTTGAAGCTAACACTTTTACCAACTCCTAGACTCCTTATAGCACATGGAGCTATTCTAAAAATGGTCCCTTTAGGATGTTGATTCCCCCAAAAAACACTAATATCCCTCTGGAACCCCTTGCAAACATTAACTCGCCCCCTCTGAAGGGGCCTATTCCTCATTCTTTTCGAGAATTTGTAGGAAAAGGTCAAGGGATCTTGAAGGGGGGTTGAATATCACAAAGGTGATGAAAAATACATCTACTACCATGACCTTGATGGATGTACTACTTATTTTTCTAGAGCACAAGAAATCCCTCTTACAATACCTAGAAAACCCAGAAACCCACAGTCACCCACTAAAGGCAGTCACTTTTGTTGATGTTAATGTAGTTGTGTTCATAGGAAATATAGGGGAACCAACCTTCTTTCTAAGCCTCAAAACCCATGATAAGAACCTGCACAATTCTCTGGTGGACTCCAGAGCTTTGGGTAATGTCATGTCCCTATTGATTTGTAAAAATCTCAGGTTGGTCCCCACGCCATTCAAAGGTCTGGTAGTTCAACTGGAAAAGACTACTATAAAAATGGTTGGTGAATTGAAAAATTTCCAACTATAGCTCTTCTAGGAGCCCCAGGTGTCTAGTGTCATTGACATCTAAGTGGTCGACATCCCAAAAACCTATGGGATGCTTTTAAGTCATAATTGGCCTAAATCCCCTAATGGGTATATCTAGACTAACTTCTCCCACTTGTGGCTTCCTTGGAGAGGGGAAGCCAACCAAATAAAAGTGGATAGTGAACCCCAGAAGAGACTATCCCTTACCGATTATGGTTAGGTGAGCAAGACAGAATTTTCTAAACTAGAGCGTGACCTATATAGGGCCAAGGAAATCTTGACCCTGGAGTTTGTTCTAGGCATGATGTTTCTCGATGAGGACCCTACTATCACTCAAAGGATCTGAGGCCTCATTATGAGGTTGAAACATGATGTTATCCTTCAAGATGACAATGCATCCTTTTCCAATCTCCTATCAGATACATGGTGTTAGGTGCACTATCAAGAACACTCTGAGTTGGAATGCAAGTCCTATGTTGAAATTTTCAAAGTCCTCCTCTCAAATATCAAAGAGAAAAGTGTTGGAAACACTGAGAGGGGGGGTGAATCAGTGTTTAACTAATTATTCAATTTTAGTACTTTAAAAATAAATCAATTAGATATCAATTGAATCTTAACACAAGATCACATAACACATAATATGATTACGGGGAAACGTTGATTAGAGGAAACCCTAGTGGGAATTAGTACCCATAAATATTGCACTAGTATAATGAACCTGTTAAAGTTCCTTTTCCCTATTAGTAGAAAAATTTACAATGCAAGTACAATGAGCTAGTTAAGGGTCTGACCCTATTAGGAGTCTTTTACAAATAACCCTATTAGGGATAAGGACTCACTATCGAAGAGCTCACTACTCAATGAGAAAGAAGGCTACAACCTCCTGAGAATAGATATGCACTATATCCAAAAGTGAACTCTTGTATGTGACACAGATGTCTGATTAGTTCTAGTTATGCACTTACGCTCTTATCTTCTTTAAGGGATCTATCTCATTCTGATATCTTCATACTACTCTGCTTATATGTCTTCTCTGACTATCTCTTCAACACTTCAAATATATCTTTACATTGCATATATATATGTCTATGCTTGAATAGACGCGGCTATAAACAAGACCTTAGTTAGCCCAAAAAAAACATTCACAATGCTTCCAAACAATTTTTCTTAAGCATGTTTACAACAATGTTTAATACATGATTACAAACTTATTACAATATGCGCTTAGCCTTTACATAACAAAATATTACACGCTAATCAAAATCACGAAGTCGGCTTCATACTCTGTTATTCTGAACTGCTAGTGTACTTGTTCTTTCTGTAACTTGTCCATACTGCCATTCTATGCCATGCATGTATAGGATAAGCATAAAAACATACCATAGAGCTTAAGTTTGAATGTGCATATCTTGATGTGATCGTATGCACGTGCGCTGATGCCCTAATCGACTACAAGTCACTATTCTGTTATGTCATCTGCACTTAGTCAATTTTCACTTCATAGTTTATTGTCAAAACTTCATATGACTTTGTTTCCATAATGACAACACAAAATAATCCATATAATCCTTATGAGTCAACTTTCCAACAATCTCCCCCTTTGTCATTAATGGCAACAAAGGAATGTGGCCAAGTTACTCAAAATTGACTAACACCCAAAAATTGTATATTCTCATATATACACTACTCCCCATATATACTTTATTCATTATATATATTACTCCCCCTTTGACATTAATGACAAAGGTGTCAAAACCTTGTAAGTTTCTAGATACTTACTCCATGTATACATCTAGATATACAATCTGAAGATTCTTCATCTCTTGCTGCCAAAATGCCTTCATTGCATCAATTGTTTGGAGATGGGCACATAGAGAATAAGTGAGCTTCTCCATTTTTATTAGGTCCATGCAGGGACCTTGATCATACGTAAAAATAGTGGCATTGATCTGTTTGATGTTCTCATCCAAAACTGCTAAGGAGGGTGCAAGTGCATTTCTCATTAGAGTCTACCTGATCCATATCTTAGTGATCTCCATTTTAGCTTTTTCTATCTTGTCCAATTGACCTTGATAGATATTCTTACAGATGTTCATGTCTTGTGTGGATGTTTCAACTAATTTTCTAACACTGTTAACCAAAATATCTACCTCCTCTATCTTTTTGATGTATTTAGAGGTGAGTTTGCATCTGTCCATGCAGTTTGCTATAACCTTCCTGCCTTTTGCTACCAATTCTTTCAACATAGACTGACCAATCTTTAATGAGTTTAAATCCAAGGTAAATTTCTTTACCATTTCATTTAATCTTCCCTTTTTATACTCATCTTCTGTAGTTCTTGTGGCTGAGTCTACTAAGCTTGTAAAATGTCCTTTGAAGCTTGTTAGGATACTGTCTACATCATCGGCTGATTGAATTTTTTCTACTTTCTTGTCCATAGGTACTAAATCATTCAAAATATTTACTAATTCCAGGAAGAGAGGGTTTCTCATAACTTGTTTCTCTTTGGCTTTTTCCATGGCTAGCACACTGATCTTTATTAAATCTTGTTCTCTCCATGCATCTAGACTTGCTGAGTTAGGAGTTAAACTTGACAACAATGAGGTAGATGGTTGAATGGATGTTGTGAATATGGTATTCTGACTAGTATCCATGCATTCAATTTTAACTGGGATCTCCATGACTGGTGTCTCTTTGTTTTGATTAGCTTCCTCTTTATTCAAGTCTGTTGAATCTATAGAGGGAACTTTATCTTGTTGCAAAGATGTATCATTAGTGCATGCCTTCTCTGTTTCTTCAGTGCTTACAAATACTTTATCAACTTTTTCCATATCAATATCAGAAGCTGTCATGGATATATTGATATTATCAATCACTATAGTATCCCCTAAATCTTTTGTTGTATTAGAAGTTATTGAGGGCACTGGCACCTGTGGACCTTGTCTTAGGTGCATATCTGGAATTACTGGTTCTGCAACCTGTTTAGGAGGAACTGGAGTTGCCTTAGCTATAGGCATCATTGATGGATACATATGTCTATCCAAAAATACCCGCTCAAATTATTTATGAGTCTCTTAACCAACCAGATCATACTCCTTGTTCATGATATGGATAATTCTTGTTTTGGTTCTTAGGTGCGACTTTACTAGATCCAACAAAATGACTTTCTCATCATGCGAGCACACCGGGAGAAGACCATCCAATTTTTCTTCTCTTATCCTCATATC
>MU224820.1:68552-96166 GCA_018584345.1 Thuja plicata
CCCAAAAACAACATTCACAATGCTTCCAAACAAATTTGCTTAAGCGTGTTTACAACAATGTTTAATACATGATTAAAAAATTATTACAATAGATGCTTAGCCTTTACATAACAAAATATTACACGCTAATCAAAATCATGAAGTCTTCTTCATTGTCTGTTATTCTAAACTGCTAGTGTACTTGTTCTTTCTATAACTTGTTCATACTTCCATTTCATACCATGCATGTATAGGATAAGCATAACAACATACCATAGAGCTTAAGTCTGGATGTGCATATCCTGATGTGATCATACGCACGTGCGCTGATGCCCTGATCGACTGCAAGTCACTGTTATGTTCTGTCTTCTTCACTTAGTCAATTTTCACTTCATAGTTTACTGTCAAAACTTCATACGAATTTTTTGCCATAATGAAAAAAAAATAAACCATTTACTCCCTAGGATTCAACTTGGCAACAAAAATATGCAAGGAAGAGGCCCTGGTGCGATGCAGTCCACCCACGGACGTAGCTGAAGGACTGATTGTCAAGGAACCCCCAACAGAATCTCCTCTAGAGTTTTATGTAGCCCCTGTGGCTTTGTTCCCAGGAGATACATTGGAACCACCTATTCCCAAGATGATGCCACATGCTACCCAACCTCCAAAACCCCAATACACTAAAAATAACCTATGGATCCTAAATTTTGATGGGTCCAAATCAAAAAAGGGTTGCAGAGATAGGGTAGAACTAATCAACCCCAGAGGAAAATCCATCCTCGCATCTTATCGATTACATTTTGACTGCACAAATAACATTACTGAATATGAGGCCTTAATTTTGGGTCTCCTATTTGCGCTAAAAAAAAGAATCACCTACCTATGGGCAATGGACGATTTAGATATAATAGTCAAACAAGTTCGGAGCGAATACACATGTCATGATAAATGGTTGGCATCCTATCGCAACTGAGCGTGGAGTTTAATAGAGGAATTTGATGCCTTTGACATTGAGTTAATTCCCTAGAAAATAAATTCTATTCTAGGAGCTCTTTCTATGTTTTCCAGCAACCTTGAACCCATGGCAGGTTCCTGCCTCAGGATCTTTTCTATATAAATTGTCCCTACCCCCTCTATTCTCGATAACATAACCCATTTACAAGTCTTCAAAGTTTATAATCATATCCTTACCTTCATGAAAATTGTCGGTGTCTTCAAAGATCACATCATGGAAGAGGAAGAAGACGACAACACAAGACATGGTGGAGATGGGGAGGGTATTATGGATCTACCCACTAACACCATCCTAAAGGGACTGGTTGCACTTAAATAGATCTTTGATTTGGACACTCGGGTCAAAGATAAAATGCCTTAGTCCTTCGAAAGGGGAAAATATGGGAAAGTCAATATCAAGAAAGAAACCAAAGAGAAATATGTGCATATAGGAACCTCTTGTTCCCTGGAGGAAAAGGAGAATATTCTTGTAGTTATCTAAGAATACATTAATGTGATATCTTGGGGATACAAAGACCTTAAGACTTATGATACATACATTATGACGCACACCATTCTATTGAAGCCCAATGCCAAGACTTTTAGGAACAAACATAGGTCATTCAATCCCCTGATCGAACCCCTGGTCTAACAGGAGGTTCAAAAATTACTATCTTCCTGAATCATCTTCCCTATCTTGCACACTACATGAGTAGAAAATTCAGTTGTAGTTTGGAAGAAGAATGGGGAAATCTGACTCTGCGTAGACTTTCAACACATGAACAAGGATTGTAAAAATGACAACCACCCCTTTCACTTACTAGATGAGTTTCACCAAATCATAAATGGTTCACAAATGATGTCCTTCTTGGATGGATACTCTGGAAACAACCAAGTCATGGTGAAGTTCAAACATTGAATAAAAAATAAATTCATCACCAAGTGGGGAATATTTTACTATAGAAGAAAACCATTTATCCTGATGAATGTTAGAGCTAGGTTCTAGAAGGAAATGGATATATCCTTTGCAGATATTTTCAATAGATGCATAATCATCTACATAGATTATTTAGTAGTATTTTCCTAGGATAGGTGTGATCATCCTGCCCACCTCGCCAAGATTTGTGAGAGATGTCATGAGTTTTTAATTTTCCTCAACCCCAAGAAATGCATATTCATGGTCATATACAATAGTTTTCTAATGACATGTAACTGATTGAATGTTTGAAGATGTTAAGTTGATCACCAAAATGTAGAAGGATAATGCAATACATTAAATCAATTAATGGATTGTATTGTCATTGATGTCAACTTGATATAATCTAATTGGTTATAATCAAAGTGTCAAAGACTTTAGAGAATCAAAGAAGAAAAGATTATGCTTTTAGTAATGCATAAAAGACAAGCATTCACAATGTGACTTCAAACACCGATGGTTAATGGAAACCAATGAACAGAGATCACCGAAAGTCAAGTCATAGTGATGCCAGAGAAAGAACATCAATGAGCATTACCGACAAGAAGAATCACAAGCATAACTAACAGCCAGAAACATAGTGTAAACCGATGGAGAAGCCCGAGGAGAACTAGAGTGTTGACCGAAGCTATCAAAAAGTTAAACACCAAAATTAACTTGAGTTTAGAAATGAAAAAATATCTAGCTAGTAGAGATAAATATGGACTTAACTGGTAGCTATATTTTTTTCATCAACAAGATAAAGCCAAAGATAAGTAAAGGATTTAAAGATGTTTTGTCCAGTTGGCAAGAAGATCTCTGCGAGACAAAACATGAGTTTTTCTTTAAATCTAATTGGCGAGAAGTGTGGATCACACCAAGATCAAGAAAATCAAGAACTTAACAATAGTGATATCATGTCCATAAAGAGACAACTCAATTCATTACCAATTGTGTGGTGGGTGAATGAATGAAAAGAGGATGTTGAAGAGAAACTGATGAAGAACAACTTAAAACAGTCCTGATCAATCAAGCTAAGGAAAGAGATAAAGTTTTTTTTGGACACCAAGCAACAGAGCACAACATCACCGAGTAGAATCAAAGTGGAGCAAAGGTATAAATAGAGATATATTGATCAGAAGAGTTTTATGAGAACATAATAGATCTAAAAATATGCAGACATAAGTTGTATATGTGAATAGATCATACTATTTCAATTTAACCATTGATTCAAAAATTATCTTAACTAAGTGGGATTTAAAGATCCTTTCTATATTGAGATACATCCCAAGGGGTATCAAAAAGTTTGATCATGAAGATAGCATGAGATGCTAGATACCTATTGATAGGACAAGTGAGTGTTTGATCAAGGAAGGTAGCATAGAGATGCCCAATATCAAGTGATAGACTAAACTTTTAAATCCTCTAACAAGGTCACACCTAATAGTGTGTTTGTAACCTTTAACAGGGTTGGCTCTTCACTGAGATGACTTTAGAAGTGTAAAAGTTTTGGGTTATCGGTCCCAAGTGGTTTTTCCCTTAATAGGGTTTCCACGTTAAAAATCCATGTGTCAATGTGTTTATGAGTCATTACTTTAGTTTTTTGCATTACACATAGCTAATTTGGATTGATCGGTATACTCTAGATAATTTATTGTCTTTCGGTAAATTAACAGACTGCTATTCGGTAAACATAAAGTAGAAGGTTTAACAAAGCATTCTGAGTAGTAGTAATTTGATAAAAGTATTTGAAGGCATTCATCTTATAGGACTAAAGATAAATCAAGGCTTAATATTGTGGTACTAATTTTTTGGGTTGATTATTGGAATATTTTTGAGGCCAATGATTCACCCCCCTCTCAGTTATTACTAACAATTGGTATCAGATCTTGTGTGCTTAGAAAGGAAGTTTAACAGCTCAAGAAAAATATCACAAGATGAACAGACAAGATGTGCCCAAGTTGAATAAAGACAACTTTGCATCATGAAAAATTAGAATAAGACTCCACTTATCAAGTATTCGAAATGATATTGTTCAATACTTAGATACTAAATATGTGTTGCCTACTGGACCTCACACCCTTGAGAAATTAAGAGTAAAGAATGAGCATAACTTCATGATGATAGAACTTGCATCATCACTCTCCGATGCTGAGTTTGAAGATGTCAAAACTTGCACCTCTGCAAAGAAAATGTGGGATAAGTTGAAGCTAGTACATAGAGGAGATGAAAATGTACTAAGAGCAAAGGTAGAAAGCCTAAGAGGTAGGTTTGATGACCTAAGGATGAAAGAAGGAGAAAAAATCACTCAGTATAGCTACAGAATAAAAGAGGTAGTAAATTCTATCTGAGGAATTGGAGGTGCACTTAAAGAGGAGATAGTGGTAAGTAAAATCTTAAGAACCTTACTGCCTGTATATGCTATTAGAGTTTCTTCTATTCAAGAAATGGGAGTAGTTGCAAACAATACAGTTACTCTAGATAGTCTAATTGGTAGACTAATTTCATTTGAGATGAATAAATTTGATAATAGTGTCTTACCATCGATAGAATCTACATTTAGATCTTCTCTAAAGATAAGTAACTCAAGTCATAGACATGTTGTTAAAAATTATAGTGACAGTGATAATAAGGATCAAGGACTTGATGAAATTGAAGCACTAATGGCAAGAATATTGTAGAGAGGCAAAGGTAGATACAAAGGTAAATTACCGCTTGTATCTTTCAATTGTAAAGAGGTTGGACACTTTTTTGTAAGATGCCCAAATCAAATAAAAGATGACAGAGGAAATGATAGATCATATGAGAAGAATTTTGACAGAGGTGATAATAGAGATTACCAGAGCAACCGACAATATGAAAAAAGAGATACCCAAGACTACAAGGACAAAGGGAAGAAATATTGTTACCTAGCTGAGAACAGAGCTGATGACACTGACACCGAATGAGAAGAAGACATCAAGATGGTATTTGTAGCCATGAAGGATGATTCAGATGCAAATGAAGAAAGGTATGTAGAAACTGCACTCACATCTAAAGTTAGTAAAAATAATGTATGGATCATAGATAGTGGCTTCAATCACCATATGACCAATGATAAACAAAATTTTGAGACTTTTGAATACTGTAATGGTGGTTCAGTGAGAATGGGAAACAATATACCTTGTCCAGTTGAAGGTAAATGAACCATAATGTTGAATAACCTGATAAAATGTGAAAATACCTACTTGGTAAAAGGTCTGAATAACAATTTGTTAAGTGTTTCACAACTGAGTAAAGATCTTCAATGAATTAGGAAGATTGATTGGTATCGATGAGCAAACAAAAGGTAACCTTTTCTATCTTGATGACAATACCACCAATTGCTTAATGGCTAGAAATGAAGATATATGGTTGTGGCACAAAATATTGTGTCATGTGAACTTTGACAACATGATAAAGATAAGAAACAAAATGAATGTCAGAGGCTTACCAAGCATGACTAAGCCCGAGCATATTGCTAGGGTTTTTTCTTGCAGGGCCTCTAAAGATACTTGAATACTTAAATAACTCTATGACTCCCAATGCCTTTGATACTATGACTTAAGAAAGAGAAAACACTAATTGATGAGCTATTTTGATAACACTGGGGATACCTATTATCACCTCCTTTTTTGAGATCCATTGACCTAGGCAGGTATTACCTATGACTGATTACTAACTTGACAGTATCTTAAGAGTGGATTTTACTTATGTGCTGAATGCTCTATTTTTATATGGACATGTATATAAAAATGTAGATAACTATGACTTTCTGAGAAAAAGCTTCAAAATCCAAATCAATATCTTAATGACAGTAGACAGTAGCATAATAGGGAATTTCATCTTTCTTTCCTTTTACAATCCTTGTGAATCTAGGAGGAATAACCTATTTGATTTACTCTTTAAGAAATCAACAAACTTCAATTGTAATTAGTATGAGTACAATTGATTTTACATAAATATTCTGAAAGTAATTGGTTTGAATAGTATTGAATATTTGGATGATGACAGATTACCAAACAAGTTCCTAGACCAATGCCTAACCTTGGGCTTATAGAATAAATAAATGAATATCTACAGAAATATAAAAAAAGAATACTGTAAGATGCCTTACAACCTACATGCAACTCAGATAAAATGCCTTACAAACTATCCTGTTACCTCTACAATATTGTATCAAATCCTTAAATATTTTTATGCTCCCTGAAACTACTCACAAAACTTAGTTCTTTCCTTGAAAGAAACTTGAGAGCAATTAGATAGCTACCTTGTAACCAATATGCTTAAAAGTGCCTTACAGATTTAAACATAAAAGAGCATACACAAAAAAATAAAGAGACAAAAATAAGATAGAGTAAAGTTGCACTGTATTTTATTCACATGTTTCTGGTTCAATACATAAAAAGCTCAAAAAATCTCAAAGACACAGACTGAAGTTTAGAAAGTATGGTTTTCAAAATATTTCATCTCTTTAACAATTAAAACTTTTGATCTATTTATAGGTCCTTAACCATCTTGGAATCCTTAATATTAGGATGCAACAAGCTTTGGATGGTTTAAGGAACCTAACCCTAAAAGTATAGAAAAGACAAAGAATGAGAATGTAGAAGTGACAGAGAGAAAAAAATAGGAGATGAGATCTGATCTTCTTTGTCTTCTTCTAGAATCTGGTGCCTTTGTCTGAAAATGTTTAGGATAGCATGTGATATTCATACTGAGACCAAGTGACTACCATTTCAGGCTAATATACACTTTTCTTTTATAATAACTAACCTCCCTGTGCTCAATGGTTAGGCACCAAGTGTTCCTCTTTATTCTTCATCCAGTATCTCCTCCTCTATTACCACAAGCTTCTTTTTCTTTGGCTTGGTCATCAAGTCCCATACTATCACTTCATCCTATGTAGGCCATTTAAAACTCTGTGTGCTCTGTAGTTTCCCTTTATGCCTCTCCCATCTGACATCAGTGATATTTTTAACATCCATTAAAAACTTGTTTGTGTTAGTTTCTGCCTTAAAGGCCTCATCCAAAATATTATTAAAACTATCCAAATCTAAGTTAGATCCTAAAATAAATGCCTCATTTCTTGGCATTATACTATCAAATTCACTCCTCCAAGCCTCCAAGGCCTTGACCTAATCATCTTCTCCCTTTAAAGGAGGAACAAACCTATTAAACTCTGGTGAAAACATGCTTATCTTAGCCTCTATCTGATTTAGCTTACCTTCTAAAAATGATAAGGCTACATTCACCTTTTTAATCTCATCCTCTATCTCTGTCACAATCTCAGGTAAATCTGATCTTAGTGGCTAAAAAGAGGCAAGATTTTCAAATATTTGGACCCTAGGAGACCATGTAAAAAAATAAGGGCTCAAAATAGAAATATACCCTAATACTTTAGCATGTAATGTGGGTAATTTATTGTAAGAATTAATGATGACATCTATTTTGTCTTTGAGTATATCTATCCTATGCTGAAGAATTCATCTGAATGCATTTAGGGATACCTCATTATTCTCTTTGCCCACATCCTCTATTTCTACCACTTCCTTTGCTTCAGCTTTCTCCTCTATCTGCAAAGGCTGTACTGAGGGCACATAAACCACTTCAAGTTTCTCTTGTAGTTTCTCCATCAACTCAGTAATTACCTTATCTTGCTGATGTATCTTTATATGACATAACTCCCTATTCTTTTCTAGGGCACTGGTTTCTTCAATCAAAATGCCACACTTCTCAGACAATTATTTTGTCTTATCTTCGTTCAAGTGTGCCCAATGTGTCATGATCTGAGAGATCTCAAGATCTCTAGTATTTTGCACAGTCCAGACCATTTGATTCCCCACCATGCTCTCCTGAATATTTACCAGTTGACACTTTTGGTCTCTTGGACACAAGTTCCACATGACAAAGGCTTGTGATTTTGGACTATATCCAAATCCTTTAATCATGTCGCCCATCTGGATCTCACTTGCCAATTTAAGATCAGGCTATTTTCTAATTTGGTCAATAATGAATGTTGAGGCTAAATCCCAACCCCCAGCAAGCAAAATGCCACTATTTAAAACCATTTTTCTTGCCTCATCTAGAGAGACATCCTTACTATCAAGGTCATAGGCTTGCAGAGCTAGCAAATCCTCAATTGTGACTATCTCTTCACCATATGTCTTTAGTTGTTCCCTAATTTGTTCCTTCTTGTGCCATCTCAAAAGATCTTTAAATTCCTTAGTTTTAATAAAACTATCATCACTTAGGAACCACTGCTGGTGAAGTAACCTTTCATCAATACATACCTTAAGAGCCAATTCTATGTTCTCCTCTTCATCAAGCTGTTGCCTCTTTCCTTGTCTGATGACTTTCCTCAAATTATGATCATTTAATCTGTGACTAGGAATAAGTGCACTTGTTCTATCTCCTTTTTTCCTCTTTTCTAATAGAGGAGGTCTGACCATGGTCAACCTTTTGCCTTTTAGTGGCAGACTCTTCTACATCATCTAGCTGGGATACCTTAGTCAGGTCTATGATATGGCCTTGTTCTTCCTGTACCTGTGATGCCTCTACAACATTTTGTTGAGGTTGGTCAAATTGAGGTGGATGGGAATATTCTCCATCACTATCACTTTCATATTCAGACTCTGAATACTCAGACTCTTTTCCTCTTTTCTTTGTATCTAAAACTTTTTCCAACTACTCACAGAGTGTATAAAAATTATCAATCATAGCTTTAATCTTATCAAAATATGGTAGGTCAGGGTAAAAACCTCCAAATGATAGTCCATTTCTTCTTATTTTCTTTTCCAAATTTAGTAACTCCTGAATTCTCTCGCTTCTTATCCTTATCTCATCTTCATCAAGGAGATTCCTTGTAACATCCTCCTCCACACAAAAACCATGAACATTTGTATTTGGTATGGTAGGAGTCAGGAGTTTCCTAGCTCCTGCAATGAATCCTTCTAGATCAATGTATCTGTATAATGTTGCTCTCATCTTACAGCTTTCTTGCCATGTTCTCACCAAATCAATAGCACCCTTACCAATAGTAAATTGAAATATTTTAAATTGCCTAGGGGTTAATGTCCCCTTCCTATGTGGTGCAAAATGTTCATTGTCTGTTAACAACAGCAACCAGATAAACTCCATAGCTACAACTCTGGATGGAACGTGATAGGGTAGGACATGAGGAGGATGTGTGCATCCATATACCCTTATCATAGTAAAATTTTCTTTTAAAAAGAAATCTCCCCAGTTATGGTCACCCTCCCATTTATCCACATACTCACAAGGTGTCAACAATTGTAGTACCTTTACTGGGAGTTTAGTTTTGCTAATACCCATGCTCTGCATCAATGGATATACAATCCAGTTCTCAAATCCACAAAATTCACAATCTTTGGATGTATAATTCCATATCCTAACCCAAAATTGAATAGTATTAGGCCGGTCCTTAAAAATCCTCTGAGGATTCAAGTTATTCACATTCATGATCCCATGATTGAAATGCAATAACAAATACATAAGGATAGAATAATGAAAAGACCTAGGTTCCTTTTCCTTGGGATCTTTCATCCTTTTCTGCACAGCTACAAACCCTTAATGCATTTTATCAATAATGTACTATATATAATCATAACTGGTGCTAGAATGCACATCTTGCAAATCTAGTACCATCATTAAAATTCTAGAGTTTATTTTCTCTGCACCTCCATCTATACCCAACACTATACACAAAGCATAAGCAGTGTACTTAATATAGAAATGTAAATCTTTAAAAGAGTAGGGTGTAGTTCCTGGTATAGGGGTAATATGATTCCTAACCTCCTTAAGAATATGCTTTTGTAATTGGTTTCTAGAAACACCAGGTTGTAACCTATACTTCTCTTCTTGCTTAGTAATATTTATCTTGGTGGACATGGTACTATATAGGCCAAAGGCTTGTATGAATGAATTTCTATTCAAAATCAAAAGGGCAGTACCATCATTTTCTTAATTTTCCTAGACATAGCATCATAATGGCTTGCAAGACCTAGAAACAAGTCTACATCTACATAAACATCAGGGACAATTAACCTAGCAAGACCACTAGTCCAAGGGTTTGATACTGGGATGGCTTTATTAGAATTATTATAAAAATAGTTAAATAGAGAAAAACCTATGTAACCTAGGGTGCGGGCATCTCTTATTTCATAATAGTCATCTACCAGTAAGTTTTCATTTTCCCTCTTGTTCTATGTGGACCTAGTCAATAACTTCAGAAATTCATCAGAAAAAATCCTCTTTCCCTTAGCATCATTATCGACTTCATCACTCTTTTCGTTGGTAGAAGCCACACTGATTTCCTTACTCATCTTTCTCTATTTTCTCTTTCTCTTTCACTGATATTGAGACAAATATCCTCTAAGGATTCACTACTCTTCTCTGTGCACTGCTAGCAATTCAAGAACCTTGACAACCAGAGAATTACCCTAAAATTAAACAATTTCTACTTTTTAAACACAAAAGACCTAGCAATTCTTTGCTCTGTAATTCTGGGTGTATGAAAAATGAAAATGAACTTGTGATCATCTCTTTATGGTAACTTTTCCAAGTACTTAGCTCATCATTGAAAGAGACAATCAATTTTTCCTTCAAGTTAACATGCTATGGAGTTAATTGAAATCCTAGCCATAGCTCATGATTGTGATAGAAAATCAAATTCATATGAGTGCGTTTCCAGAAAAAAATCTTACAAAATTTGAACAGAATGACATGTATTCATATGATTGGTTCTTCACCAGACATCACAGCTATCTTTTTCATACAGTAATTAATCTTCTGGATTCTCATTGGACGCTAAATCTCTATGTTGTCATGTTAGAAATTGCCACCTTTTATCATTTTTCATATTCAGCGACCATGTGACTTCGTAGTGTCTCTTTGTCGCTGATCAAATTTCTTAATCCTCAATTCTTCTAGAGATCTAGTGACTATATGAATTGCTTCAGTTGGATTAACCATGGTTAACTTCTGGCGATGACGCGACTGAATGAATCCAAGTCACCATATCAAATGCTTAACCCAAAGTTTATTCAGAGACCCCATGACCGAAGGTTACCTTTTATCTTTTAACTATTATCGCTAAGTCTCTAAATATTTATTTCTCTTTACGAGACCCCGCGACTAACCTTAGTTGCCCAATCATTGATTAAAACTGCTACTTGATATTTCTTTTGGAGACTACGTGACATAGCTTTATCCTTTAATTTTAATTTAGAGACTATGCGACTAAAGCCAATCTCATTATCGTAAACACTTTTTTACTCTTATGCAAATTTGATAGAGACTTAGTGACTACCGCTGATCTTTTCCCTTTCTGCATCTGACGGCTCCGCCAAGTCGCTGAGTATATTTAAAAAACCTTAAATCATTCAAAGACTATGCGACAACCTTTGTTCTATTCACTATGGACATCTGTCTCATCTTAACTATTTGTCTCCAAATCGCTGAAGAAATGCTGACATAGCATTTTTAACCAGCGACTACCTGACTACCATATACTTCAATCACCTTGTGGTTTGTCGCAAAGTCTCAACATTTTTTACTTAACTGACTTTTTAATCGGAGACTATGTGACATAAGAATTTAACTTGTCACTTAACTGTGTTTTGATCTGGAGACCTTGTGACTGAAGTAATCACTAAGTCTCATGAAAAATCACTAACTGCATGATACTTTGCGCGACACCGCGACTTAACTGCTTGTTTCCATGTTGCCTAATGACATGTTTCTGCATTGGGAGACTTCACGACTGAAGGGTTTTTCCAAGTCTCATAACTTATAAGGAATATTCTCCTTCTTTCTAAGATATCCCAACAATAGCTAATCACCAAGTCTCATGAAAATTTGGAATATGCTTTTAGGATTAAGCGACTCGGTGACTATTAAAAAGCACATGACTTTTATAACTTAAGTTTGTCAAAAAGGTAATGCAAAATTAGAAACTTGATTATCATTTTGGGGATTTTTTGCATTTTGACTTAGAAGATAGCTTAGGGTTTTGGGTTTTTGCACTATTCATGTGGATTTTAAGCTAACAACACAAAATTTTCACAAGGATACTTTAAAAATGAGACAGACCTTCTGATTTTGGAAACAAATTGGCATGAAAGCAACAAAAATTTAGGGCAAACCAACAAAAATAGGAATACAACCAATAGTGGCTCTACTTGAGGATTGACTAAACACAGTTTATGGAAAAGAACCATAGAATCTCTAGTTGCAAACCTTTCAAAAAATGAAGAGGATGCCAACTAACCTAAAACAGAAGGGAAACTATTTACAACATTTACATAGACAAAAGGGAAGTATTCACATTATGATACATACTTGTGCATAAAATTTGATTCTTGGTTGAAAAAGGGCTTTAGGAATTTCCCATGCACAGGCAACTCAAATTCTTCTCCCTCCATGTTTTTCAATAAGTAAGAGTCTTTTCCAAAGTTCTCTGAAACAATAAATGGCCCTAGCCACAAAGACTCAAACTTCTTGTGTTTTCCTTTATCTTCTACTCTTACATTCCACTAGAGAACTAGGTCACCAGACTCAAATTTTCTCTCAGTATCCCTTTTATCAAAAATATACTTCATCTTCTGTTGCAATTTTATGTTTTCTTTTTGGCTATTTCTTCTTACTTCATCCAATTCTATCAATTGAATCATTCTATTTTGCATATTATCAGAAACATCTAAATGTTCTTCTTGTAAAAATTGATATATTGGAAATAAATTTTTGATGGGAAATCTTGCTTGTAGACCATACACCAGCTCAAATGGAGACTTACCAGTTGCTTTTTTAACTATTATTCTATCGGCCCAAAGTGCTAGCTTCAACTTAGTATGCCATGGTCTTTTATTCTTTTCTAGAGTTCTTTTTAGTATTTTCAAAATACTCTTATTACTAGACTCAGCTTGTCCATTGGCTTATGGATGATATGGGGATGAAGATGATATTGTAATCCCATATTTTTCACAGAAACCTATCATCTCTTCTGATCTAAAACTCATGGCATTATCCATTACTAATTTAGCAGGTACACCAAATCTAGTTATAACATTCTCCATGAGAAATTCAGTGACTACCCTGCTTGTTGCTTTCTTTGTAGGGATGGCTTCAATCCACTTGGTAAAATAATCTATGGCAACTAATATCCAACTGTGTCCTCCACTAGATTTCTCTTGAAATTCACCAATAAAATCAATTCCCCACATAGTAAAAGGAGCTTCAGTACTTACTAGGTTTAGCAATAGAGCACCTGAAAAATTTAGCTTATTGGAGAACCTTTGACAAGGCTCACATTTCCTGACATGTTCATATGTATCTTTGAATAAAGTGGGCCAATAATACCTAGCCCTTAAAATCTTGTGGGCAGTAGTCTTATCAGAAAAATGACCCCCACATTCTCCTTCATGCATTTCACATAAAACTCTCTCAGGTTGGTATTTATCAAGGCATAACAATAGTACACTATTTTTATCTTTCCAATACAAGTCACCTTGGATCAAAGTGTATCATTGAGTTTGTAATCTCAGACTTCTTTTCTGATTTTCTGACATATGACCAGGACATTTAGCATTTTTGAGAAAAAACACAATATTTGTATAGAATGGTTGCCTCTCTATGCTTGTAGTAGTTTGATCATGCATATTTGTCTAATTTATTTGTACTAATCCAAGTTTTCTTCTATCATGAGCTTTTCCAAGCCCTATCCTCTTATTAATTTTGTAATATGGATCTCAAGGTTAAATTCAAGAATTCTGGTGATCCATTTGCACCTCTTACCAGTTACCTCTGACTGTGTAAGAATATCTTTTACTGCTGAATGAGGAACATAAGCCTATATCTTAGCACAAACCAAGTATGGCCTGAAAGATTTCACAGCTTTTACCAAAGCATAAGCCTACTTTTCCATTATTTCATAATTAAGCTCTGCAGCTTGCAGGGATTTACTGTAAAAAGCTATTGGGTGTTCAAATCCTTGTTCATCTTTTCATAGAAAAATAGCAGCAATTGTATGAAATGATGCAAATGAAAACAAAGAAAAAAGCTTCAAATAATCTGGAGATTTCAAAAATGGAGCTTCTTGTATTGCTTTTTTTATTTTCTCAAATGCTTGTTGGGCTTCTTCATTCCAAAAAAATTTGGCATCTTTCTTTAACAATTTTATAATGGGTTTAACAATCTCTACAAAATTTGCTATGAACCTTCTGACAAAGTTGATCTTTCCTAAGAAAGATTTTACCCCTTTTAAGTTCCTTGGAGAAATCACCCTTTGAATTGCCTCCACTCTCTCAGGGTCTATTCTTACCCCTTCCCTAGATACTATATGTCCAAGCAACTTTCCCTCTTTTACTGCAAAATGACATTTCTTGGGATTAAACAAGACACCATATTCCAATGCCTTATTGAAAATATTACCCAAGTGATCACAATTATCCACTGCTTTCTTAGAATATGTAGTCAAATCATCCTGATAAATGACCATGAATAAATCAATGAATTCTTTGAAAGCAACATCCATGGCCCTTTGAAAAGTTGCCCCTGCATTTATTAGTCCAAATGACATTCTGATATAAACATAGGTTCCCCATGGAGTAGTAAATGTAGTTTTATATTGTTCTGCTTCTTTAACCAGGCCCTGGTTGTAACCTGAGAAACCATCCATCGTAGACAACAACTCACAACCAGTCACCTTGTGCAACATTGCTTCCATATTAGGTAAGGAATAATTATCTTTTAATGAAGCAATATTTAAGTTTCTAAAATCCACACATAGTCTGATATCACCATTTTTCTTTCTAACTGGTACTAAATTTGACACCCAAGTTGAATGTCTGATTGGCTGGATTATCCCAGCATCCTTTAGTTTCATCAATTCTTGTTGCATTTTAGGAGCCAACAAGGGGTTGATAGGCCTCTATTTTTGCCTAAATGGTTTCACTTCTGACTTCAATGGGATTTCATGTTGAAAAAGGTCCTCTCTATATGCTTTCAAGTCCTCATATGACCAAGCAAAAACATGTTTATATTTTCTCAACAATTTGATCAGATTTATTCTTATATGAGAGTCCAAACCCTTTCCAATATAAACTATTTGAGGACTACTTTCAGATCCTAAATTTACTTCTTCTAAATCCTCAACCTTGGCATTGCTTAATTTTGATGAATCATTTTGTTGACTACTAAACAATGCTTCAATCTCAACAAAACCCCTAGGAATCTAATTAGAACTTAACTGGACAACCTCATTTCCCAAAATGTAGACTTTTCCATCATTATTTTCTAGTAAAGTACTACAATCTATGCTCTGGTTCTCATAATGGTCTAGACATTGCATAAACTTCAGAATATCTTGATCAGCTTGGAAAACCTACCAGTTGTATATGTTGTCCAGAACAACTAGTCTTGTTTTGACTTCTAGTATTGACACCCCATGTAAGGTCAAATCATCATTTTTCAAAGAAACATTTGCTAAAAAATCAGCCATTATATTCTTTGACCTTTCTAACCAACTTATATCAAAGGCATCACACATTTCAATTTGATCCCAAAAATCATACTTGTACATTTTCAACCTATCATTCTTTACTGCATATTTGGATCTAACTTGAGCTACTACCAACTCAGAATCACCATAAACCTTTAAACACTTTATACCATGTTTGATAGAAATTTCAAGTCCTAAAAACAAAGCCTCATATTCTGCAGTATTATTTGTACATTGGAAGGCTAATAGAAATGAATACTTAAAAGTTGTACCTGATGGAGATATCAACAATACACCCGCCCCTGATCCTTCTTTTGAGCAAACCCCATCAAAGTACATTTTCCACAATCCATCTCCTTGCGTAATTAACTCTCTGTTCATAGGGTCAACCTCTTCTTGCTGATAATAAAGTTCTTTTTTTTGCACCCTAAAATTCTCCATGTCCATGTCAATGCAACAATTAATGTTAGTATCTTCAAATCTTTCTATCATGTGAGGAGTTCTATTGTCCGTTAAGACCTTAACACTTTCTCTAGCAATGTTAAAAGTAGCATATGATAAATTACTCTGTATACTACCTCCCATTGAAACACTCCACTTTCTTGACAGTAACATGCCATAATGTGGTGGTATGTCAACCACAAGAACATTCATAGTCATTACTACATCAGGGCAGACTGCTAATTTATAAGGCATAGCCTCAATGGTACTAATCACAAGGACCTCTCTAGATTCCATGGCTTGACATCTCCCATGAGGAGTATCAACCTATAATCCCATTGACCTCATGATTTCCATTGGCATAATAGTATTATATGCTCCTGAATCAATCATATAATTTTTTAGCATCTTTCCATTAATTATCAATGAGAGAAAAAATGGGTCAACAACCTTTGGGGAAGAGTTGTATTCAATAAAATTTGAGGAATCTTAGATGTTAACACATCAACTTCCTTCCCTTTGTTAATTGGTTTCTTGCCAACATTTTCTGGAGTTTGGACCTTTATTATGGGCACATTGTTTAACAATGAAATTACCTTTTCCTTGTGTTCTTTAATTCTCATCATCTCTAGAAATGGCACCTTAACTATCATTTGGGACAAACATTGACCCATATCTAATGGAGTATATTTTACATCTGAAGACTTTGATTTATCAATAGTGATATCATTTTCCTTAGTATGTTCATTCAGAGCTGGTTCTTTTAATTTTTTATTCTCTATCTTTTGAACAGGAGTACTTGCTTCTTGCCTTTTCAATTCTCCTTCTTGTACAAAATTTGGTTCAAGGGCTTTTGTAATAATTTTGACCTTATGTTTATTTACATTTTCACCAGGTCCTTCCTTTTTTTGCACATACTTGGTGTCTATCTTATTTTCTTTTATAAAGACACCAAATGGTTGACTGCCAGTACCACCTACTACCCTATTTCTCAAATGATAGTTGCTTCTAGCCTTGTTTACTAAATCTACAGTAATCCTAGCTTTTTCTTCATCTAAAGCTTTTCTAATAAGTGGAACATCCTGATTGTCTTGAGCATAACATCTTATATGATCATTAGTTTCCTCAGTTTCACTATGAGACAAAATCTGTTGATGATGATTTTCCACCCTTCTTTGTGAAATAAAAGAATCATGATTTTAATTTTCACTGTCTGAATCTATATCATGGCATGAATAAGTATTTTTCATACTATGATCACACTATTCACCCTCATCATTTCCATGCTCTTCACTTACTCTCAAGTCTAATGAGATAATACAAAAATCAGTGTTATGAGGGGCTTCACAAGCCTCACACCAAGGATCATCATTTCAAAAATGGAAAACAATTTTATGTAGAGGATCTGGAGTTCTGTTGTCTATCTTTTCTTTTCTAGGTAGAATAATAGGCTTCCCATCCTTGAACTAAGTTCCATAAGGATGGTTCTGCATTCTATTTTGAGGATTGTATGTAGTATTATAAGAAGGCCTACTGTTCTAAGGAGCCCTATATTCCTTATACTCTGGTTCTTTTAAATTTCTCCTACTAAACCTTGAGTCATCCCTCCTATTCAACTTACCAGATACTCTTTTGTTCATTTCAATATTCACTACTATCTTATAAGCATTAGTAAGAGTTATAGGGTTTTTATCTCTAAGAGCATATCCCATTTTAGAATCAAAGCCATTCAAATAAGTTGTTAGACATACCTCTTCATCCAGCCTTATCTTCTAAAATAGCTTGTGTATAGCTCTTTGAAACCTTGTATTAAACTCTGTAACCTCTTCATTGTAATTATTCTTGATATTATTGAACTCATTCAACAAAAATCCTTTATTTGTTTTATCTCCATACTGATCCTTAAATAATTCAATCAAATCATCCATAGAAAGAACAGATCCATTAGAAAGGCTCCTAAACCATTCTCTTGCATCTTCCACTAAAGACTGAACAAATAATTTCATTAACACATCCTCATGAGTGATATTTAAATCATCAACAAAATCAATGAACTTTCTTAAATGTGTTTCACAAGAAATAACATTGTTACNNNCAAACTTTGGGAGCTTTTCTCCTATATCACCCACATCTTTAGGGAAAGCATTAGGATATCCAGGGATACCAACAAAGTTAAATTGTTTATACCTTTCAGTATGCAATGGTTTCCTTTGAAAACTATCATTCTCCTTGAAAGTAGTGGCTTTTGCTTTAGAAGTAGTAATATTCTCTGGCCCCGCATGAGAATACTTTGAAGACTGCAAAAAATCTATTTTCTTCTTCATTTCAACTGTTGTAGCTTCCATTTGTGCCTTTTCTAACATTTTTTCCATGGTTTCTTTTTCAATTCTCAATTTCTCCAAGTCAATATCTAACTTGGACATCTGCTTTGTTAAAGGCTTCTAAAACTTAGGCTCTTGATTTTTGTATTCATTCATCTTTTGTTTACCTTTGTCCTTCTATGAAGTAGAAGCCTTACAAGTGAGTGGTATTTCCTGGTCCTTTTGAGACCTCTCTCTATCTTTCATATTTGGATGTCTTGAAGATTTTATTTTTCTCTTATCAACATCCTTATGCTCATGTTTTTTCTTTCTCATTTCTCTCCCTTTTCATTTCTTGAACAAGGGAAAGTTGTTTCATGATGAACTTTTCCTCATTGGCTAGCACATCAGAAGGAGCATCTTCAGAATCTAAACTAGATGTACTTGTCTCTTCTCTTTCATTTGAAGTAGAAGTGACTGTAGGTGTCTCTAATACCCTTTCAGCAACTTCTTCATACTCTAAAGTATTTCCATCATGAGAATGTTGATTGTTATTCATGTCTCTCCTAACATTACCCTCTTTACTTCTTGGAGGGGTTTCATCCATGCTAACTTGGTTTCTCTTTTTTCTCCAAGACATTTACATCCATGAGGATGATGGGATTCCACCATATAAAACCTTCTCAAGATCATTTCTCATCCTCGACCTAGTATTCATTCTGAGAGACACTAAATTTGCACTAATCTCAGAGATTTCTTTTAGATTCACCACCCAATGATTTGGAATGAATGAATACTTATCAAAGAACAATTTTGACAACTACAACTAGTATGATTTGTAATCACTTAAACTCCCCAGTAGAGTCACCAATTTGTTAGGGTTTTTTTCTTGTAGGGCCTCTAAAGATGCTTGAATACTTAAATAACTCTATGACTCCCAACGCCTTTGATACTCTGACTCAAGCAAGAGAAAACACTAATTGATGAGGTATTTTGATAACACTGGGGATACCTATTATCACCTCCTTCTTTTTTGACATCCACTAACCTAGATAGGTATTACCTATGACTGATTACTGACTTGACAGTATCTTAAGAGTGGATTTTACTTATGTGTTGAATGCTCTATTTTTATATGGACATGTATATAACAATGCAGATAACTATGAATATTTTGAGAAAAAGATTGACAATCCAAATCAATATCTTAATGACATCAGACAACAGCATAATAGGGAATTTCATCTTTCTTTCCTTTTACAATCCTTGTGAGTCTAGGAGGAATAACCTATTTGATTTACTCTTTAAGAAATAAAAAAACTTCAATTGTAATCACTATGAGTACAATTGATTTTACATAAATATTCTGAAAGTAAATGGTTTGAATAGTATTGAATATTTGGATGATGACAGATTACCAAACAAGTTCCTAGACCAGTGCCTATCCTTGGGTTTATAGAATCAATAAATGAAGATCCATAGAAATATAAAAATAGAATACTATAAGATGCCTTACAACCTACATGCAACTTAGATAAAATTCCTTACAAACTATCCTGTTACCTCTACAATATTGTATCAAATCCTTAAATATTGTTATGCTCCCTGAAACTACTCACAAAACTTAGTTCTTTCCTTGAAAGAAACTTGCAAGCAATTAGATAGCTACCTTGTAACCAATATGCTTAAAAATGCCTTACAAATTTAAACATAAAAGAGCATACACAAAAAAATAAAGAGACAACAGTAAGATAGAGTAAATTTGCACTATATTTTATTCATATGTTTCTACTTCAATACATAAAAATCTCAAAAAAGCTCAAAGACACAGACTGAAATTTAGAAAGTCTAGTTTTCAATACATTTCATCTATCTAAAAATTACAAATTTTGATCTATTTATAGGTCCTTAGCCATCTTGGAATCCTTAATATTAGGATGCAACAAGCTTCAGATGGTTTAAGGAACCTAACCCTAAAAGTACAGAAAAGACAAAGAATGAGAATGTAGAAGCGGTGGAGAGACAAAAATAGGGGATGAGATTTGATCTTCTTTGTCTTCTTCTAGAATCTGGCACCTTTGTCTGACAATGTTTAGGATAGCATCTAATATTCATATTGAGACCAAGTGACCACCATTTTAGGCTAACATACACTTGTCTTTTATAATAACTAACCTCCCTCTGCTCAATGGTCAGGCACCAAGTGTTCCTCTTTATTCTTCATCTAGGATCTCCTCCTCTATTACCATAGGCTTCTTTTTCTTTGGCTTGGTCATCAAGTCCCATGCTATCACTTCATCCTTTGTAGGCCATTTAAAATTATGTGTGCTCTGCAGTTTCCCTTTCTGCCTCTCCCATCTGACATTAGTGATATATTTAACATCCATTAAAAACTTGTTTATGTTAGTTTTTCCCTTAAAGGCCTCATCCAAAATCTTATTAAAACTATCCAAATCTAAGTCAGATCTTGAAATAAATGCCTCATTACTTGGCATTCTACTATCAAATTCACTCCTCCAAGCCTCCAAGGCCTTGACCTGATCATCTTCTCCTTTTAAAGGAGGAACAAACCTATTAAACTCTGGTGAAAACAGGCTTATCTTAGAATCTATCTGATTTAGCTTACCTTTAAAAAATGATAAGGATACATTCACCTTTTTAATCTCATCCTCTACCTCTATCACAATCTCAGGTAAATCTGATCTAAGTGGCTACAAAGAGGCAATCTTTTCAAATAATTGGACCCTAGGAGACCAAGTAACAAAATAAGGGCTCAAAATAGAAATATACCCTAATACTTCAGCATGTAATGTCGGTAATTTATTGTAAGCATTAAGGATGACATCTGTTTTGTCTTTGAGTATATCTATCCTATGCTGAAGAATGCATCTGAATGCATTTAGGGCTACCTCATTATTCTCTTTTCCCACATCCTCTATTTATACCACTTCCTTTGCTTAAGCTTTCTCCGCTATCTGCAAAGGTTGTACTGAGGGAACATAAACCACTTTAGGTTTCTATTGTAGTTGCTTCATCAACTCAACAATTACCTTATCTTTCTGATGTATCTTTATATGACATAACTCCGTATCCTTTGCTAGGGAACTGGTTTCTTCAATCAAAATGCCACACTTCTCAGACAATTGTTTTGTCTTATCTTCATTCAAGTGTGCCCAATGTGTCATGATTTGGGAAATCTCAAGATCTCTAGTATTTTGCACAGTCCAGACCATTTGATTCCCCACCATGCTCTCCTGAATATTTACCAGTTGAGGCTTTTGCTTGGACACAAGTTCCACATGGCAAAGGCTTGTGATTTTGGACTATATCCAAATCCTTTATTCATGTCACCCATCTGGATCTCACTTGCCAATTTAAGATGAGGATTTTTTCTAATTTGGTCAATAATGAATGCTGAGGCTAAATCCCAGCCCTCAACAAGCAAAATGCCACTGTTTAAAACCATTTTTCTTGCCTTATCTGGAGAGACATCCTCACTATCAAGGTCATAGGCTTGCAGAGCTAGCAAAGCCTCACTTGTGACTGTCTCTTCACCATATGTCTTTAGTTTTTCCCTTATTTGTTCCTTCTTGTGCCATCTCAAAAAATCTTTAAATTCATTAGTTTTAATAAAACTATCATCACTTAGGAACTACTACTGGTGAAGTAGCCTTTCATCAATACATGCCTTAAGAGGCAATTCTATGTTCTCCTCTTCATTAAGTTGTTGCCTCTTTCCTTGTCTGATGGCTTTCCTCAAATTATTATCATATAATCTGTGACCAGGAATAAGGGCACTTGTTCTATCTCCTTTTTTCTCTTTTCTAATAGAAGAGGTCTGACCAGGGTCAACCTTTTTCCTTTTAGTGGTAGGCTCTTCTACATCATTTGGCTGGGATACCTCAGTCGGGTATATGATATGGCCTTGTTCTTCCTATACCTGTGTTGCCTCTGCAACATTTTGCTGAGGTTGGTCAAATTTAGGTGGATGGGCATATTCTCCATCACTATCACTTTCATATTCAGACTCTGAATACTCAGACTCTTTTCCTCCTTTCTTTGTATCTAAAACTTTTTCCAACTGCTCATAGAGTGTATAAAAATTATCAATCATAACTTTAATCTTATCAAAATAAGGTAGGTCAGGGTAAAAAACTCCAAATGATAGTCCATTTCTTCTTATTTGGTTTTCCAAATTCAGTAACTCCTAAATTCTCTCCCTTCTTATCCTAATCTCATCTTCATCAAGGAGATTCCTTGTAACATCCTCCTCCACACAAAAACCATGAACATTTGTATTTGGTATGGTAGGAGTCAAGAGTTTCCTAGCTCCTGCAATGAATCCTTCTGGATTAATGTATCTATATAATGCTGCTCTCATCTTGCAGCTTTCCAACCATGTGCTGACCAAATCAATAGCACCCTTACCAATAGTAAACTGAAAGATTTTAAATTTCCTAGGGGCTAATTTCCCCTTCCTATGTGGTGCAAAATATTCATTGTATTTTAACAACAGCTGCCAAATAAACTCCATAGCTGCAACTCTGGATGGCATGTGATAGGGTAGGACATGAGGAGGATGTGTGCATCCATATACCCTTGTCATAGTAAATTTTTCTTCTAAAAATAAATCTCCCCAGTTATGGTCACCCTCCCATTTATCCACATACTCACAAGGTCTCAACAATTGTAGTACCTTTACTGGGAGTCTAGTTTTGCTAATACCCATGCTCTGCAACAATGGATATACAATCCAGTTCTCAAATCTAGAAAAGTCACAATCTTTGGATGTATAATTCCATATCCTAACCCAAAATTGAATAGGAATAGGCCGGTCCTGAAAAATCCTCTGAGGATTCAAGTTGCTCACATTCATGATCCCATGATTGAAATGCGATAAAAAATGCATAAGGATAGAATAATGAAAAAACCTAGGTTCCTTTTACTTGGGATCTTTCATCCTTTTCTACACAGCTACAAACCCCGCATGCATTTTATCAATAATGTATTGTCTATAATTGTTCAGGCTTAGAATTGTCACCCTAAATCAGTCATTAAGGTTGCACAACAATTTTATCTGACAATGGAAACTTCCTCTAGTTGTGGGTGAGCTATGGATGAGGAAGAGTCTCTGGATTCTATGCTGGCTCCTATTCAGTATGCGATATCACTTCCTGATTGAAAACTTAACTAAGAAAAGGGCAGAAAGATTTAAAATTGAACTTGCATGAAAACTAGAAAAAGGTGATACACCAAGGAGATTCAGATCTTTTTGAAGCTTTAAACTGACATCCACTTATCATACCCTAGTGATTTATGTACTATCATTCACTACTCAATACATAGGTTAATTGGAAGACCACAACTAGGGTTTAACCACAAGCAGTACTCTCACCATTAACAACATGCATATTCTGCAAAAGGCTTATATTCTGTAATATAGAATAGGAATCAATGCAATTCACTAAACCATATTCCAAAGGTATTACTCTTATATGTAGAAAATTGAAAAGGAACTTGAATAGATGATCACAATAAGATGTATGTAAAAAAGTGGGGCCACTATATTCTTCTCAAAATCTATATATAAGTTACATGTATGAATTCCTAAGCAATCGCAAGGAATAATGAAATGCTTTTGCACACAACCAAAATTACAAGCATGAACTTAAACTAGAATACAAAAAAAAATGAATCAACATCTATAGGAATCAGAAATTCACTAAAGCTCTTTTTTCCACCAATGTGACCCCCCTAGCATAAAGCAGAAACTCCCTCAAAATAGCCAACATGGCTTATTTCAAATAGTCTTACCTCCAAAAAGAAAGCCCTCCAAAACCTCTCCATAACTATAGGGTTTAATAAATTACCCTAAGACAAAAAACCCTAAGTTTTAGCCCCCCAAAAATATACCAATTACCAATGTATCAATTGCATCCCATTCGAATACATGATATTTTTTAGCAATGTTCTATCACCCTATTCAAAACCTGACTACCTAACATCAAAGGGTTAGAAACCCTTATCAACTCGGTATCAACCCATCTCTAACTCGGCCAACACCATACCACTGTGGTTGATGTTGTTGTGGTTTGGTAACCAACATGGTTTATAATTGATTTGATCACCACCAATTGGAATGGACAGTTTTGATCCTGTCGTGGCACAAAAAGGTATCAATGTGGCAATGTCGATGCATTTGAACTATAATTGCATTTACTCCATCTGACAATGGATTTCAAATGAGAGTAAAATACAATGTATTCCATTTATTGGTTTCATTTTCATCTTTAGGGTACTATTCTATGGTGCCGCCATGTTTGAAACTGGAAACCATGAATCTCTGCTATGTTTCCGCCTATGCTCTTTAGAGAAACTTCGAGTTTCATGAGCTTTGTGAGGGAAAAAAATGTCATTTACATGCTCAATGTAACATATGGCATCTTTGTTGTCACATTCATCTTCAGTAAATTCCATGGCTTTTGATCTTCATCTACTTAGAACTTGGGTTCCAACTATAAGTTTTCTTTCACTTGCTTTAATATTGGGATGTTTCAATGATATAGTATCTTCGGTCTTTTTTTTTTCTTGATTTCAGGTTTCATCTGTAAGTTATCTTCAGTCTGCTTGAAAGCTTGGAACACTTGATGATGAAGTGTTTTCAAAGCCATTTACAAATGGCATGGTAGATTCAATTGTAACTCAGGTTCTGGATTGATGTCTTACCACCATTTTTGGTTTTAAACCGCACTGTATGAAGAAGACTCGGGGAGTTCTTCTCTGTTTGTGACCACCACTTATAGATTTGGGATGCAACACCACTGCAATCTTGGAGCGGTCTCAAACTATGATTGAGATGTTGACCCATGAACCTCGGCTCTGAACTAGGGACATCTTTTTCATAGTTTCAGACTTATCCCCAGTCTGTTGTGTGATATGTACTTGAGAAAAACACCGCGGCCTCCTCTGTATGTCTTTTCACTTCCTCCTTCAGACACGCGGGCAACAAACCAATTTATGATTATTTTACATCGACCACCATGTGGGTTTTCTAGAAACTGTGACTCTCTTCAACATATAGAAATGTAGCTTATGACTAAAAAGTGCGGTGAATGTATTCTCCTCAAACTTTATGACATCTTTCAGTCATAAGCTTCACATTTCTACTGCGAGTTGAAACAACCATGATTTGACAGTATAATGTTCTAGTAGCTTATGTATATATAGATAAGTGATCATCTCCTCTGTTGTTTATTTATCTCTGCTTATTGCATCCATGTGAACCTTCTAAATGTTTAATGCATGTTGGTGCTCTCTATTTGATGTCGATTGTAGCTTTAAATCTTCATACAACTCTTGAACTATCATTTGTTTACTATCGAGCCCATGAACTTCAGTACTGCTTGATGTCGAACCTCACTATTATTCCCACATGCTTTTACTTGCATCACTTTAAAATAACCACACAGCTTTGCACTTGGAGTTGTCGGTTTGATGCTTGTTTCAATTTTGAAGTGAACCACAAGATTTGTATTGTCTAAATGTTTTAATAAAAAAATCATTCTTGTTGTCTTCAAATACAAGTAATTAGCAAGCACAATATATGCTTCTCTGTTTGATGGCACTCCACTGTTTGAAAAAGAAACACACATAAGATATTTAACTGCAACATTTATGTTAAAAAACACTTTTAGTTTACAGTCTTGATGACAATACTGAGCATCTCTTTAGCATATTAGCACAAATATTTTGAATATGTTGTTGTCTTTAATGTAAAAATACATTATTTTTCTTTTGAAGTATACATAGGAAAGATCAAACCTATGGGGTTCGAGCACGGACTTGTGACTCCCATTGGTTTTACTTCAAAATAGTAAATCCAATCTGCATATACAATTCTTATGAATATTACATGCCCTGTTATGTTATCAAGAATGTTCATCTTTTCAAAACATCTATATGAGATGTAAACTTTGCAAAAAGAAACTATCTCAACAGTTTGTCTAAAACACATTATACACTGCAATATTTTAGAACTATTAAGCATAGTCTCATTTAATGAAGCTTCTGGATATCTTTTAATACTTTTTCCATTATGTTTATTCCCTGTATGTGCACACCCATGCTAATCTAAGACTGTTAATTTCTGTCCAAACTTGCATTTTTCACATATTTTTTTTTTTGTTCCATGCTTTTACTTTGTTAGAATCAGCTATTTTTAAAATGACTACAATGATATCTTCTCATTTAACATAGTTTATGCAAAATCTATGTATGAGATTTCAACTTTGATCCTCCGAGTGAACTTTTAACAAATGTCTAGAAGCAACATATATATGAAGAAGCACTTACTGTAACAACATTTTCACACTTTCCATTAATTGCATAAAAATAGTGAATCTTCAAAGTCTTTCAATTCTTCAATTCTCCAGCTTTATTTGTTCATGTCCTTTCTATAGCATCTTTTGCACCTTCATATGTCTGCACCTCATCCTTCTTATGTACATGAGAAAAAACCTTTTGAGATATCAACCATCCTTCTGCATATAATGGCTTATGTGAAGTTTGAGCACAGGCTCGTGACATCCATTGCATCATTTTCTTTTGTTTCCTTCATTCAGTTATAGATACATGTCCATTTGCACACAAAATAACACTCAATTTATTAGTTCATCAAATCATATGCACCAGTTAATTTTTGTGAGTGAATATAAGATAACATTCACTCATGAATATTGGTTGGTTTGTGTTATTTGGTGAACTCATAGGTTGATCTAATCATCAAAAAGGTTTCTCAGATGGTAATACTAAGTCCCTTTCATTCAGATATCTGATTATATAGAGAAGAATAACATATATCAAAGTGATCATACATAGAAAAAGGTTTCATGTTTAGAACAAGTCCCTTTAATACTATTCTTCAGATATTATAGATGAATATTTTCTCATTACATTTATTTCATCAAATTGATATGCAGTTTTTAGAAAGATTGATTGTGTGTTGTTTATGTTCCATGTATTGCTTAGATCCAACTGGATCTAACATCTTTTTCACCATGTTGTAGTTAAACCCTAAGAAGACCTATATGCAGATGAAGATGGACTATATGCAACCAGCAATGGAGACCTAGTATGCAAGCATCAAGAAACCAACCACAAGGCAATGCATGGGACCTCTACTCCATACTTTCAATTATGCCTTTTATTCTGCAATGTACAATTTTTTTGACATGAAAAGAAAGATTGAATAACATTTGTATAATACATTTAGCTTGAATGCAAAATGTAATTGATCAAAATTGTAATTTAAAAATTCTGGAATGTGATCAATTCTTAGAGTACAAAATGACAATTTCTGAAAATGAATGCAATTATAAAATGTTGATTAATAATACTTGAAGGATAATAT
>MU224820.1:96216-122638 GCA_018584345.1 Thuja plicata
CCTGCTAGACACAACCCTAGACCTTTATCCTTGGGCAATGGAGTTAGGAAACCTGAAACCATGAATGCAATCATTATTGAAATGAAAATGTAGCTATCCTAGACCTAATGCAACCTAAAGACCTAAGCAACCTAGGGACCTATGTGCTTGGACAACACTTATTGACAATGAAAACCTAAACTAAAACCTAACCCTCAAAGAAAAGCTTGAGGTGTATTCCATTAACTGGAATTCGCAGAACTTCTCCATCAGTTGTGGACAACTAATAACCATTGTTTTCCTTGTAGGCTATAATAACAAAAGGGCCTGCCCAAAAGTTGTCAAATTTATCATGCTTCCCTAGCCTGCTCTTTAGTACATCCCACTTAAGTACTAGATCACCTTCTTTGTAATCCCTGGATGTAGTCTTCTTTTCAAAAGACCTCTTAGTTTGTGCTTGGACCAGTTCCATAGTTTCAAATGTCTTTCTCCTTTCTTCTTCTAATTGCAATAAACTAGCATACCTTAAAGCAAGGGGATCTCCTTCTTCAAAAAGCAACATCTGATCAGCTAGCTGTAGTGCAGGGAATTCTATAGATATAGGCAATCTAGCCTCTTTTCCATAAACAAGAACATAGGGTGAATTCCCAATAACAAGCTTGGGTGTAGTTCTATCCAGCCATAGAGTTGCCTTCAACTTAGAGTGCCGATCCCTCTTGTTTCCTTGCAAAGTCTTCTTGATGATCCTGATTAGGTTTTTATTGGTAGATTCTATAAGACCATTACCTTGTGGGTAGTAATTAGAAGAAGTACTTAAGTAAATACCATTCTTGATAGCCCACTCTGTTATGGCTATTCCAATAAAGGCTAAAGCATTATCTGATATGATTGACTGAGGAACTCCAAACCTTGTAATAATATCATCATAGAAATTTAGAACAACATTTCTAGAAGAATCTTTTAGTGCAATTGCCTCAGTCCATCTAGTGAAATAATCTATGGTAGTTAAGATCCATCTATGCCCTACACTGGAGTTAGGGTTTATTGGACCAATAAATTCCACTCCCCACTTGTTGAATGGCTGATCAACAATGATTGGGTTCAATGGTAATGCTGCCAACCTTTGTTTTCCTATAAATATAGCACAACTTTGGTATCTTCTTGCCCATGAATGAGAATCCTTGAATAAATTTGGCCAATAATAACTAGCTCTTAGAATCTTCCATGCTGTAGTCTTAGGGCTGAAATGTCCTCCACAAGCTCCTTCATGAAATTCAGATAGAATCTTGTTTTGATCCATACAATCTATACATTTAAGAAGCATACCAGCAAGATCTTTCCTATACAAAATGTTATCTATTAGCACATAAGGAATAGATTGAAGCCTAAAGTACCTTCTCTTGGCTCTGTCAAGGTGTATTGGATATTGACCGGTTTGTAGAAATCTAGTCATATTTGATAACCAGGATGTTGAATCATTAGCAAGCACAAAATTACCTTGGAGGAGGATGGCCTCTTTAGTAGTTTCAACCTGATCTTCTCCTTCTACCATTTGAGCACACAAACCATTTCCTCAAACCAGCTTTGTTACTTGAATTTGTGCATCATACTCCATGACTTTAGTTATCCACCCTACCCTTTTTTCACTTACATCTTTATTCAATAGAAACTCTTTAATGCTAGGGTGTGCAACCATCAAATGTATTTTATTCCCAGCAACCAAATTCTTAAACTTCTTTAAGGCTTTTATAACAACTAGCACATGTCTTTCTACAAAGCTATATTTTTCCTCATAACTATTCATACCTTTGCTAAAAAAGGCTACTGGCTACTCCTGTCCTTCCTCATTCTTTTGCACCAGCATTGTTGAAACTGTATCAATACCACCATAAGCATATAAAACAAAATCCTTAGAGAAATCAGGATTAGCTAATGTAGGGGCTTAAGATAAGGCATTCTTGATTTGCTAAAAACTCTCTTTTCCCTCAGCAATCCAGCTAAAAGGCACATCTTTTTTCAACATAGAAGTCAAAGGTTTCAACAAATTTGAAATATTGGGAATAAAGTGTCTAACAAAATTTATCTTTCCAATAAAACTTTGCAATCCCTTTTTATGTTTAGGTAGTGACAGCTCAATAAAATCATGAATCCTTTCAAGATCAATTTTTGTACCTTCTTTAGACACTTGATACCCCAAAATTTTGCCTTCATGTACTCCAAAGATAGACTTCTTTAGGTTAAGAGATATTCCAAACTCTCTACATCTCTGCAAAATTTGTTTCAAATGATCAATATGCTGGTTTGCAATCTTGATGTAAATGGTAATATCATCCAGATGCACCAAAAAAAATTTATACATTAAGTTTTTGAAAGCCATGTCCATTGCTTTTTGAAAAGTGGCCCCCGCATTTGACAACCCAAATGACATCCTTTGGTAGGCCATTGTTCCCCATTTAGTAGTAAAGGTTGTTTTGAATTGATCAGATTCCTTAACTAAAATCTGATTATAACCAGAATATCTATCCAAGAGTGAGAATCTTTCAGAGCCTGAAACATATTGAAGGATCTGTTCCATGGAGGGGAGGGGATGCCTATCTTTTAGAGATGCCCTATTAAGGTCTCTAAAATCTACACAGAGTTTTATCTCTCCATTTTTCTTCCTAACTGGAACTAGATTGGAAACCCATGATGTATGCTTTATTGGGAACACTATGCCTCCATCTAAGAGTTTTCTTAGTTCTTTTAGCATTAAAGGCTCTAATTTAGGGTTTATGGGCCTTTGCCTTTGCCTGATTGGTTTTGCATTTGGTTCTAACTCTATAGTGTGTTGAGTTAGTTCGGGATCAAATCCGTTTAAATCAGCATAACCCCAAGCAAATACATCACTATATTCTCTAAAAAGATCAATAAATAATTCTTTTTCCTTGGGAGAGTTTATTTTACCAACCTTTAGATACTTGTCTCTGAAGATCTCCACTTCCTCATAATGGTCCTCTTTAACCAGCAAATTGGTTTTACCTTTTCTGAATTGATAATCAGAATTAAAAGTTGATTCTAGGCTAGCCAATCCCCTCAGAAGCTTATTACTCTTTAGCTGAATAACTTGTCTCTCCATTTGCTGATCATAGCTTTCTCTTTTAGGAGTAATAAACTCTTTATTTTCTGTCATAAAACTTAAGATGTGTTCATCAGTGTAAAATACTTGCCAATTAGCATCATTATTAGGAATAGATGGTCTTGCCACAATTTTAATATGTGACTGGTCTATAATCAATCCTTTATTTTCTATAATTGAAGCATGTGCACCAATACTAGCCAGTCTATCAGCATGTATATTTTTCCTTCTAGGTATGGAAATGAGATTAAAGGCATCAAAATCTATCAAAATATCAAACACTCTTGACTTGTATAGCTTTAGGAGATCATTTTTAACAACATTAATACCTCTTACCTGCCTCACTATCAACTCACTGTCTTCAAATGCTCTTAAACATTTGATTCCTCTTTTCCTAGCCCACTCCAAGCTTGGATCAAGCTTTCATACTCTGCTACATTGTTAGAACATGGAAAAGATAACTAATAAGTAGCATAAAATCTATCACCTTGAGGTGAAATCAACATAGCTCCTGCACCAATACCATCCTTATTCTTAGACCCATCAAAATACAAATCCCATAGCTGGTTAGATAATTCAGATTCAGGACATTGATCTTTAATTAGATTAGGAACAACTGAATTAGATTCTAACATCACATAATTACCAAAACCAACATCAAACACATCCATCTCTTGGTCATTTCTAGCTACCCATTAATCAAGAACCATATCGGGGTACTCTTCAGTTTGTGTGTTATAAGATGACCTCTCATTGATTTCATCTGGATCCATGATCACACAGGTTGCATTTATGGGACTAGGATTATAAGGCTCTATATGTTCTTTGGCCCATAATTATGATTTTATGGTCACCTTAGCACCATACCTAGTTCTAAAATACAGGTGAGACCAATCTGATGAGAGATATCCATCTATCTTGGCTGTGAAATCTCTTGATAAACATAGAGCAAAGTAAGGAGGCAGATCTATGACAAAAATATCTTGGGAAATGGAGAAATTTGGACATGAGTGCAAGGTTAGAATTGAATTTTTAACAACCCCAATAGTTTTAACTAAAGAACCATCAAGTTGAACAACTCCTTTCTCAAGAGGTTCATACTTCAAATCCAATATATTAGCTATACTCTTTGGCATGACAGTGTTGGTTGCACCACTGTCAACCATACAATTATGCACTAATTTGTTTCCAATGATTAAAGAAACATAGAAAGGAGGATGCTTAACAATTGCAGATTTCTTACCTCCCTTTTTTGTCACTTTTTGCATATTTACTGATTTTCTTTCAGTTGGTATTGATGGTTGCTTTAATTCTACAGCATTTTTACTTTCTTGTGATTCTTGTTGTTGTACTTTACCAATCTTCTTTTCCTTCTGTTTGACTACTTCATCCTGAACCACTTAAGTCTTTGAATTGGCCAAGACCACTCTAGGAGTATAATGTATAGCTTGATGTGGAATTGTTGTTCCTTTTGACAGTTCCTCCTTTAATAAAATAGTTTTCCCTGGAATAGCTAATGAATCCCACATGGAAATAGAAACATTCATCTTTTTCATATTATCAACAATGTTGTAAGGAACAGCAAATTGTACCTTCTGAGGAGACTTACTAATACTCTGATCCAGCTATTTCTGATAATGTATTGCTCTGTTTGCATGAGTAGAGGCTCCCTTTAGGATTGAAACTGGTGGAGTGAGTGATTATTGATTTGTAGCAGCAATCCCAATAGTTGATTGCTCTAATTCTAGGGCTTTCTTCTTGGCTCTGGTATTTGCTGATATGGATGAATAACCATTCACTCCACAAAACTCCTCCTCTTGCCAATTGAGGAATGCAGTGTTAGGAGCAAATGTATCACAGTGTTGCTGAGCCTCTTCAATAGATACAATAGGTTGTGAATCTATGATACTTTGAACCATTAAGGCTTGACTGAGCACTCCATTAGTACACTTAGACTGATTGTGTTATTCATTACAGGGATAACACCACTCATAATTTGTAACAAGGTTATTTTGGCTAGGAACAATATCCCTAACAGCATTGAGAGGTGTTGGATTGTATGGTCTATAAGGCCTTTGATTCTAGTTTTGCCTATTTGCATTACTATTTCCTTGGTATTGTTGTTTATTTCATTGATAACTGGGCTGATTAGGCTGCTGAGATGAGGAACTAGCAAATTGATTTTGAGTATGGGCTACAGGATGGCTTTGCTGCCTTTTCAGGTTCATTAATTCATTCCCAAAAGTTTGTAGCAAGCTCTCAATCTTTTGCTGGCTATTTTTTATACTTTCCAATTCACTAGGAGGGACCATAGGCATAATTTCTTCACTTTTGTAAGATGGCAATGGAGCTAATGGTGGAGTAATTAATGACATATTGGGCTGGATATTGGGAAACTAGGGCATGGGTGGCCTAGGAGCTATCTTTCCTTCCTGAATAAGACTATTCTCTGCTTGAGGTAAAGAATTTCCTCCCACGGACTGGATCATTATTGAAATATCACTATTTAATATTTTGAGAAAGTATAGAAAATCATATTTGGCAGACGATCTTACCGTGGCAGGAATCCTATTCCAAGTTTTCTGGAATCTAAGATTAAAATCACTTAACTCTTCTTGAGGAGCTCTTTTGATAGTAGTTAATTACTCTACTAAAGACAAATTGTCAAATTTATCCTCAAATAACTTAGAAATATTTTCCCTAAAAACATCCCATGTAGCAATAGAATTTATTGGAAGATTTATTAACCAGTCAAGAGCTTTACCTTTAAGTGATGTAGCCAACAGCTTCATAGCCACATCTTCCTCTGTGACATGGTGGACATTGCATAGGGATGCAATATCTCTGATGTGTTTGATAGCTGTTACTTGACCTTCTCTGGTGAATGATGGCAAACCTTTCAAGGAAGCCAAGGGTATATTGTTATGATTTACAATCCAAAGAGGACTACATTGATCAAAAGGGACAAAAGGAATATTTCTTTCCATTCCTATAGCTGGTGGTACTTGTTTCTAAATAGCAGGTACAATAGGAGATTGAGTATGTTGAACTACCTTCCTTTGGTAAGTCTTCAAATTGTGGGGATTTGCTACAGTAACACTTGTAGAAGCTCCAAAAATAGAATTATTTATAGACAAATCTTCAATACTTGGAAACTCTAATTTGGAATGAGTAGGAACACTCAGATCCTCAGGAAGATTGATTTCTTCAATAATAACTTCAAGTTCTTCTAAATTCACAGCTTGATCTTTAAAAATGGGATTATCAAATGAAGAAAAATTTGAGTTCAATAAAGCACCTCTTGGATCTTGTGATGTTCTTCCACCTCTGGATGATCTTCCTCCTCTTCTACTTGACTCTAACTCCTGGTACACAAATCCTTGCTTATTTGGTCTTGTTGGAGTTATGTTCATTAAAATCCACACTGAGAGCTAAAATCAATCACAGAACTTAAATTAGAACTAAGAAGCAGTTTGCTATCCCACTGGGCATGCCAAAAACTATTCAGGCTTAGAATTGTCACCCTAAATCAGGCATTGAGGCTTCATGGAAATTCTATCTAACAATGGAAACTTCCTCTAGTTGTGGGTGAGCTATGGATGAGGAAGAGTCTCTGGATTCTAGGCCGGTTCCTATTTAGTATGGGATATCACCTCCTGATTCAAAACTTAACTGAGAAAATGGGAGAAAGATTTAAAATTGAACTTGCATGAAAACTAGAAAAGGGTGATACACCAAGGAGATTCAAATCTTTTTGAAGCTTTAAACTGACATCCACTTATCATACCCTAGTGATTTATGTACTATCATTCACTGCTCAATACATAGGTTAATCGGAAGACCACAGCTAGGGTTTAACCACAAGCAGTACTCTCACCATTAACAACATGCATATTCTACAAAAGGCTTATATTCTGTAATATAGAATAGGAATAAATGTAATTCACTAAACCATATTCCAAAGGTATTACTCTTATATGCAAAAAAATGAAAAGGAACTTGAATAGATGATCACAATAAGATGTATGTAAAAAAGTGGGGCCACTATATTCTTCTCAAAATCTGTATATAAGTTACATGTATGAATTCCCAAGCAATGGCAAGGAATAATGAAATCCTTTTGCACACAACCAAAATTATAAGCATGAACTTAAACTGGAATACAAAGAAAAATGAATCAATAGCTATAGGAATCAGAAATTCACTAAAGCTCTTTTTTCCACCAATTTGACCCCCCTAACATAAAGCAGAAAATCCCTCTAAATAGCCAACATGGCTTATTTCAAATAGTCTTCCCTCCAAAAAGAAAGCCCTCCAGAACCTCTCCATAACTATAGGGTTTAATAAATTACCCTAAGACAAAAAACCCTAAGTTTTAGCCCCAAAACTATACCAATTACCAATGTATCAATTACATCCCATTTGAATACATGACATTTTTTAGCAATGTTCTATCACCCTATTCAAAACCTGACTACCTAACATCAAAGGGTTAGAAACCCTTATCAACTCGGCATCAACCCATCTCTGACTCAGCTGACACCATACCAATGTGGTTGATGTTGCTGTGGTTTGGTAACTAGCATGGTTTGTAATTGATTTGATCACCACCAGTTGGAATGGACAGTTTTATCCTGTCGTGGCACAAAAAGGTACCAATGTGGAAATGTCGATGCATTTGAACTATAATTGCATTTACTTCATCTGACAATGGATTTCAAATGAAAGTAAAATATAATGTATTCCACTTATTGGTTTCATTTTCATCTTTAGGGTTCTGTTCTGTGGTGCCGCCATGTTTGAAACTGGAAACCATGAATCTCTGCTATGTTTCCACCTCTGTTCTGTAGAGAAACTTTGAGTTTCATGAGCTTTGTGAGGGAAAAAAATGTCATTTACATGCTCAATGTAACATATGGCATCTTTTTTGTCACATTCTTCTTTAGTAAAGGCCACAATTTTTGATCTTCATCTACTTAGAACTCGGGTTCCAACTATAATTTTGCTTGCACTTGCTTTAATATTAGGATGTTTCGATGATATAATATCTTTGATCTTCTTTTTTGTTGCTTGATTTCAGGTTTCATCTGTAAGTTATCTTCAGTCTACTTGAAAGCTTGGAACACTTGATGATGAAGTGTTTTAAAAGCCATTTACAAATGGAATTACAGATTCAATTGTAACTCAGGTTCTGGATTGATGTCTTACCACCATTTTGGGTTTTAAACCACAGTGTATGAAGAAGACTCAGGGAGTTCTTCTCTATTTGTGACCACCACTTGTAGATTCAGGATGCAACACCACTGCAATCTTGGAGTGGTCTTAAACTATGATTGAGATGTTGACCCATGACCCTTGGCTCTAAACTAGGGACATCTCAGTCATAGTTTCAGACTTATCCCCAATCTGTTGTGTGATATGTAACTGAGAAAAACACCGCGGCCTCCTCTATATGTCTTTTCACTTCCTCCTTCAGACACGCGGGAAATAGACAAATTTATGATTGTTTTACATTGACCACCATGTGGGTTTTCTGGAAACTGTGACTCTCTTCAGCATATAGAAATGTAGCTTATGATTGAAAGGTGCGGTGAATGTATTCTCTTCAAACTTTATGACATCTTTCAGTCATAAGCTTCACATTTCTACTGTGAGTTGAAACAACCATGATTTGACAGTATAATGTTCTAGCAGCTTCTGTATATACAGATAAGCGATCATCTCCTCTGTTGTTTATTTATCTCTGCTTATTGCATCCATATGAACCTTCTAAATGTTTAATGCATGTTGGTGCTCTCTGTTTGATGTCGACTATAGCTTTAAATATTCATACAACTCTTGAACTATCATTTGTTTACTATCGAGCCCATGAACTTTAGTACTGCTTGATGTCGAACCTCACTATCATTCCCACATGATTTTACTTGCATCACTTTAAAATAACCACACAGCTTTGCACTTGGAGTTATCGGTTTGATGCTTGTTTCAATTTTGAAGTGAACCACGGGATTTGTATTGTCTGAATTTTTTAATAAAAACATCATTCTTGCTATCTTCTAATACAAGTAATTAGCAAGCACAATATATGCTTCTCTGTTTGATGACACTCCACTATTTGAAAAAGAAACACACATAAGATATTTAACTGCAACATTTATGTTAAAAAACACTTTTAGTTTATAGTCTTGATGAAAATACTGAGCATCTCTTTAGCATATTAGCACAAATATTTTGAATATGTTGTTGTCTTTAATGTAAAAATACACTGTTTTTCTTTTGAAGTATACATAGGAAAGATCAAACCCGTGGGCTTGTGACTCCCATGGGTTTTACTTCAAAATAGTAAATCCAATCTGCATATACAATTCTTATCAATATTACATGCCCTATTATGTTATCAAGAATGTTCATCTTTTCAAAACATCTATATGAGATGTAAACTTTGCAAAAAGAAACTGTCTCAATAGTTTACTAAAACACATTATACACTGCAATATTTCAGAACTATTAAGCATAGTCTCATTTAATGAAGCTTCTGGATATCTTGTAATACTTTTTCCATTATGTTTATTCCCTATATGTGCACACCCATGCTAATCTGAGACTGTTAATTTCTGTCCAAAGTTGCAGTTTTCACCTTTTTTTTGTTGCATGCTTTTACTTTGACAGAATCAGCTATTTTTAAAATGACTACAATGATATCTTCTCATTTAACACAGTTTATGCAAAATCTATGTATGAGATTTCAACTTTGATCCTCCAAGTGAACTTAAAAAAAATGTCTAGTAGCAACATATATATGAAGAAGCACTTACTATAACAACATTTTCACACTTTCCATTAATTGCATAAAAATAGTGAATCTTCAGAGTCTTTCAATTTTGCAATTCTCCAGCTTTCTTTGTTCATGTCCTTTCTGTAGCATCTTTTGCACCTTCATATGTCTGCACCTCATCCTTCTTATGTACATGAGAAAAAACCTTCTGAGATATTAACCATCGTTCTGCATATAATGGCTTATGTGAAGTTTGAGCACGGGCTCGTGACATCCATTGCATCATTTTCTTTTGTTTCCTGCATTTAGTTATAGATACCTATCCATTTGCACACAAAATAACACTCAATTTATTAGTTCATCAAATCATATGCACCAGTTAATTTTTTTGAGTGAATATAAAATAACATTCACTCATGAATATTGGTTGGTTTGTGTTATTTGGTGAACTCATAGGTTGATCTAATCATGAAAAAGGTTTCTCAGATGGTAATACTAAGTCCATTTCATTTAGATATCTAATTATTAGAGAAGAATAACATATATCAAAGTTATCATACATAGCAAAAGGTTTCATTTTTAGAACAATTCCCTTTAATACTATTCTTCAGATATTATAGATGAATGTTTTATCATTACATTGATTTCATCAGATTGATATGCAGTTTTCAGAAAGATTGATTGTGTGTTGTTTATGTTCCATGTATTGCTTAGATCCAATTGGATCTAACATCTTTTTCACTATGTTGTAGGTAAACCCTAAGAAGACCTATATGCATATGAAGATGGACTATGAAGACCTAGGACCTGATATGCAACCAGGAATGGAGACCTAAAATTCAAGCATCAAGAAACCAACCACAAGGCAATGCATGGGACCTCTACTCCATACTTTCAATTATGCCTTTTATTCTGCAATGTACTATTGTTTTTACATGAAAAGAAAGATGAAATAACATTTGTATAATACATTCAGCCTGAATGCACAATGTAATTGATCAAAATTGTAATTTAAAAATTCTGGAATGTGATCAATTCTTAGAGTACAAAATGACAATTTTTGAAAATGAATGCAATTATAAAATGTTGATTAATAATACCTGAAGGATAATATTAATGGGACCTCTAAAATGCAATCTCTTCCTATTTATGATTATTTTGATGCATGTTGAAAATTAGGATAACAATAATCATAACTGGTGCTAGAATGCACATATTGCAAATCTAGTACCATCATTAAAATTCCAGAGTTTATTTTCTTTGCTCCTCCATCTGTACCCAACACTCTACAAAAAGCATAAGAAATGTACTTAATATAGAAATGTAAATCTTTAAAAGAGTAGGGTGCAGTTCGAGGTATAGGGGTAATATGATTCCTAACCTCCTTAAGAATATGCTTCTGCAATTGGTTTCTAGAAACACCAGGTTGTAACCGATACCTCTCTTCTTACTTAGTAATATTTATCTTGGTGGACATGGTACTATATAGGCCAAAGGCTTGCATGAATGAATTTCTATTCAAAATCAAAATGGCAGTACCATGATTTTTCTTAATTGTCCTAGACAGAGCATCATAATGGCTTGCAAGACCTAGAAACAAGTCTACATCTACATAAACATCAGGGACAATTAACCTAGCAAGACCACTATGCCAAGGGTTTGATACTGGGATGGCTTTATCAGAATTATTATAAAAATAGTTAAATAGAGAAAATCTTGTGCAACCTGGGGTGCGGGTATCTCTGATTTCACAATAGTCATCTACCAGTAAGTTTGCATTTTCCCTCTTGTTCTGTGTGGACCCAGGCAATAACTTCATAAATTCATTAGAAAAATTCCTCTTTCCCTTAGCATCATCATCGAATTCATCACTCTTTCCACTGGTAGAAGCCACACTGACTGCCTTAATCATCTTGCTCTATTTTCTCTTTCTCTTTCATCGATATTGAGACAAATCTCCTCTCAAGATTCACTACTCTTCTTTGTGCATTGCTAGAAATTCAAGAACCTTGACAACTAGAGAATTACCCTAAAATTAAACAATTTCTACTTTTTGAACACAGAAGACCTAGCAATTATTTGGTTTGCAATTCTGGGTGTATGACAAATGAAAATGAACTTGTGATCATCTCTTTATGGTAACTTTTCCAAGTACTTAGCTCATCATTGAACGAGACAATCATTTTTTCCTTCAAGTTAACATGATGTGGAATTAATTGAAATCCTAGCCGTAGCTCATGAATGTGATAGAAAATCAAATTCATATGAGTGCATTTCCAGAAAAAACCTTATAAAATTTGAATAGAATGACATGTCTTCATATGATTGGTTCTTCACCAGACATCTCAACTACCTTTTTCATATAGTAATTAGTCTTTTGGATTCTCATTGGATGCTAAATCTCTACTTTGTCATGTCAACAACTGCCACCTTTTATTATTTTTCATATTTAGCTACCACGTGACTACGTAGTGTCTCTTTGTCGCTGATCAAATTTCTTAACCCTCAATTCTTCTGCAGATCTAGCGACTGTATGAATTGCTTCACTTGGCTTAACCATGGTTAACTTCTGGCGATCACATGACTGAATGAATCCAAGTCACCAAATCAAATGGTTAACCCAAAGTTTATTTGGAGACCCCGCGACTGAAGGTTACCTTTTATCTTTTAACTGTTATAGCTAAGTCTCTAAATGTTTATTTCTCTTTACGAGACCCTGAGACTAACCCTAGTCGCCCAATCACTGATTAAAACTACTACTTGATATTTCTTTCAGAGACTGCATGACATAGCTTTATCTTTTGATTTTAATGGAGAGACTATGTGACTAAAGCTAATCTCATTGTTGCGAGCACTTTTTTACTCTTATGCAAATTTGATAGAGACTCAGCTACTATCATTGATCTTTTCCCTTTCTGCATCTAACAGCTCCACCAAGTCACTGAGTATATTTAAAAAACCTTAAATCATTTGGAGACTACATGACAACCTTTGTTCTATTCACTATGGACATGTGTCTCATCTTAACTGTTTGTCTCCAAATCACTGAAGAAATGGTGACTTAGCATTTTTACCCAGCGGCTACCCGACTACCATATACTTCAATCACCTTGCGGTTTGTCGCAAAGTCTCAGTATTTTTTACTTAACTGACTTTTTAATTGGAGACTATGCAACATAAGAATTTAACCTATCACTTAACTATGTTCTGATCTGGAGACCCTGTGATTGAAGTAATCACTAAGTCTCATGAAAAATTACTAACTGCATGATACTTTGCGCGACACTATGACTTAACCACTTATTTCCATGTTGCCTGATGACGTGTTTCTGCATTTGGAGACTTCATGACTAAAGGGTTTCGCCAAGTCTCATAACTTATAAGGAATATTCTCCTTCTTTTTGAGACATCCCGATAATAGCTAATTGCGAAGTCTCATGAAAATTTGGAATATGCTTTTAGGATTAAGCGACTCGGCAACTATTAAAAAGAACATGACTTTTATAACTTAAGTTTCTCAAAAAGGTAATGCAAAATTAGAGACTCAATTATCATTTTAGGGATTTTTTGCATTTTGATTTAGAAGATAGCTTAGGGTTTTGGGTTTTTGCACTATTCATGTGGATTTTGACCTAAAAACACAAAATGTTCATAGGGATACTTCAAAAATGAGACAAACCTTCTGATTTCAGAAACAAATTGGCATGAAAGAAACAAAAATTTAGGGAAAACCAACAAAAATAGGAATATAACCAACACATATCATATGCAAGAATTGTCAAAAAGGTAAGATGAAAAAGTATAGTTTCAAAAGTAAAACCCATACATCTACTGAAATTCTAGAATGAGTCCATACAAATCTATGTGGACCCATGAGGACAAAGAGCTACTATGGAGATAGGTATTTTATTCTCTTTGTTGATGATTATTCTAGAATGATGACAGTCATGTTCTTAAAAGATAAATCAGAAGCATTTAAGATGTTTAAATGGTATAAAGCAATGGTAGAAAAACAAAGTGAAAAGAAATTGAAATTCTTAAGGTTAGATAGAGGAGGGAGATTTACTTCAGAAGAATTCACTGACTATTACAATGAGCATGGAATTAAAAGACAGGTATCTGCACCAAGAACACCATAGAAAAATGGAATTGCTGAAAGGAGAAAAGATCAATTGTTGACTGTACAAGAACATTGATGAATGAGAAAAGCATCACTCAAACTTTCTAGAGGGAAGCTATCAGTACTTTTGTCTACACATTAAATAGAGCACAATTGAAGGACACAAAGAAGACACCCTATGAGCTTTGGTATGGTCACACACCCATTGTAAGTTACTTTAGAATTTTTGGTAGTCAATGTTATATTTTGAAGAATGATAGAAATGGAAAAAATGACTGCAAAAGTTATGAAGGTATCTTTCTAGGGTACTGAACTAAAATCAAGGCTTATAAATGTCTTAACAAGTCATCTAACAAAATCATTGAAAGTGAAAATGTGAAAATAGATGAATTTGCAGAAAAGAATGATAAGGAAAGAAAAAAGGAACCAGAGAACTAAAAAAAGTTTGTTTATATAGAACCTGACACTCTACCTGAGAAATAGTGTGTCACTCCCAAGCATCAGAACATTGCACCCGAGCATCGGGCTGCAATTACCGAAAAATAGGAAAATCCTCAAGATGATGTTTCAAACAATGGAGATGAGAACGGAGGTTAAGAAGATGATTAGAATGATGAACACAGAGCTGAACCAAAACTTGCCAAGTATGTCAGAAGACATCATCCATAGAATCAAATCATAGGAGACAAGAAGGCTAGAAAAAGAACAAGAAGTAAGTCACTAAACACCGGATGTTTACTTTGTGATTTTGAGCCTAAATCTGTTAACACTACACTTGAGAATGAAGAATGGGTTAGTTCTATGAATGAAGAAATAGAATAGATTGAGAAGAGAAATACATAGACACTAGTATCGAGACCAGATGACAAGAATGTCATTGGTACCAGATGGATATTCAGAAACAAGCTGAATGAAAATGGAGAAGTCACAAGAAATAAAGCAAGGTTAGTATGCAAGGGATATGCACAAGAAGAAGGTATTTATTATGGAGAAACCTTTTCACCCATTGCTAGACTAGAAGGAGTTAGAATTTCCTTTCTTATGCTATATTTAAAGGATTCAAGGTATTCCAGATGGATGTCAAATCTGCATTCCTAAATGGAATATTAGAAGAAGAGGTATACATTGAACAACCGAAAAGGTTTGTTGATCTAGACAAGAGAAAAATGGTATGTAGAATACATAAATCCTTGTATGGATTGAAACAAGCACTAAGAGCCTGGTATGAAAGACTTCACTCATATCTTATTAGCATAAAATTTGTTAGAACAAGTGAAAATAGCAATCTATACTTAAAAGAAGATATCGATGGCAATATTATGATTGCTGAAATTTTATTTGATGATATCATTTTTGGGGGAAATGAATTGTTATGCAAATCCTTTGCTAATGAAATGAGGAAGGAATTTGAAATTTCTATGTTTGGAGAGATCAAATTCTTTCTCGGTCTACAGATTCTTTAACAAGATGCAGGGATATATATCACTCAATCTAAATACATCAAGGAAGTGCTGAAGATATTGAAGATGGAAGATTCCAAACTAGTTGGAACACCTATGGCTACTAGATGTAAGCTGACAAAAGAAGACAAATCCAATGAGGTAAATTAGACCTTATATAGATCAATGATTGGAAAACTAATGTATGTTGTTCACACCAGACCAGATATAGAATATGTAGTTGGAATAGTTGCAATTTTCTCTTCTAATACCAAAGAGTCACATATGACTATTGTCAAGAGAATTCTGAGATATCTAAAGAACACTAAGGACTATGGCTTATGGTACAAAAGAGAAGGAGAATTTGAGCTACAAGTCTATACAGATGTTGATTGGGCTGGAAACATTGATAACTGAAAGAGCACAACTGGAGGAGCATTCTTCATGGGTGACAGACTTGTCACATGGATCAGAAAAAAGAAAGGATGCATCTCTCAGTCTACTACAGAAGCAGAGTATGTGGCTGATGCTACAAATTGCTCCAATATTTCATGGATCAAACAATTGCTGGAAGGTAGAATATGAAGATTCTTGAACCTGTAATTATCTATTGTGATAATACCAGTGCAATTAACATTTCTAAGAATCCATTCATGCATGCTAATATTAATCATATTGCTATAAAGTATAACTATCTAAGAGAACAAGTGCAAGAAAAGGTAGTAACACTAAAATATGTTCAATCAAAGGAATAGTTAGTTGATATCTTCACCAAGCCATTACCAAAGGATACATTTGAGTACTTGAGACAAAGACTAGGGGTCCAACCCTTGTCTATCAGTCAGTAAGCTGACTAGGAGGTTGCATCAGTGTATACCAAATCTAAAGATCAGTCATGTTGATGCAAACACTGTGATGGATAGCAACAGATACATCTGTACATAGCAAGGCACAAATCTACACCAAAAACCAGAGACATTGTACTGCTGATGGATAGGGAAATTCAAGGAATATATTATGTAAAGGGATGGAACATGATATAGATGATTTTTGTTTGGTATTTTTTTCAAAGGGAGAGATTATCTCATTATCATTATCCCACTATCATCAAGGAGAGATTTGTGCTATCATTAGGGAGAGATATGATAAAGGGAGGGATTATCTCATCATCATAAGGGAGAGATTATATTATTATCCATAAAGGTGAAGTTCCTGAGAATCAGAAGGAAGAGTTAATCAATATTCTTAGGGAGAGAAATTGATTACATATGAAATATCTATCTAAGGGAGAGAAGTAACAAAGGGAGAGAGTTCAGACAAAGAGAAAGATTATTGTCAAAGGAAAAAGAGATTATCAAGAAGAGGAACAGTCAAGATAGAGCACATATCAGAATAAAGATATCAGATGATACATCTATCTAGAGAAGGGATTGAAGATTGAAGACAACCATTCTGCATGAAACAAATCTAAGCTATTTTGAGCTTACCGAGAGCTAGACATTTGTAATAGTTACATTAGGAAAGCTTGATGAAACTATTATATTTAATATTGTATTAGTAATAGTATCAATGCCAAAGGGAGATATTGATAATTTCGTAACTGATTGAATGTTTGAAGATGTTAAGTTGATCTCTGAAATGCAGAAGGATAATGCAAGACATTAAATCAGTCAATGGATTGTATTATCATTGATGTCAACTTGATATAATCTAATCAGTTATAATCAAAGTGTCAAAGAATTCAGAGAATCAAAGAAGAAAATATTATGCTTTTAGTAATGCATAAAAGACAAGCATTGGCAATCTAAATTCAAATACCAATGGTCAATGGAAACCAACAAATAGAGATCACTTAAAGTCAATTCACAGTGATGCCTGAGCAAGAACATTGATGAGCATTACCAAAGAGCATAATCACAAGCATAACCGTGGGCCAGAAACATAGTGTAAACCAATGGAGAAGCCCGAGGAGAACTGGAGTGTTGACCAAAGCTATCAAAGAGTTAAACACTGAAATTAACTTGAGTTCAAAAATGAAAAATATCTAGCTAGAAGAGCTAAATATTGACTTAACTAATAGTTATATTTTTTTTCATCGACAAGATAAAGCCAGAGATAAGTAAAGGATTTAAAGTTGTTTTGTCTAGTTGGTAAGAAGATCTCTACGAGACAAAACATGAGTTTTGGATTAAATCTAATTGGTGAGAACTATGGATCACATCAAGATCAAGAAAATTAAGAACCTAACAAGGGTGATATCATGTCTATAAAGAGACAACACAATTCATTACAAATTGTGTGGTGGGTGAATGAATGAAAAGAGGATGCTGAAGAGAAACTGATGAAGAGCAACTTCATATAGTCCTGATCAATCAAGCTGAGGAAAGAGATAAATTTTTCTATGGACACTGAGAAACAGAGCACAAAATCACCAGGAAGAATCAAAGTGGAGCAACGATATAAATAGAGACATATTGATCATAATAGTTTTATGAGATTACAATAGATCTAAAAATCTGCAAGTATAAGTTGTATATGTGAACAAATCATACTGTTTCAATTTAACTATTGATTTAGAAGGTCTCTTAACCGAGTGAGATTTAAAGATCCTTTCTATATTGAGATACATCCCAAGGAGTATCAAAAATTTTGATCATGAAGATAGCATGAGATGCCAGATATCTATTGATAGGCCAAGTGATTGTTTGATCAAGGAAGGTAGCATAGGGATGCCCAATAACAAGTGACAGACTAAAATTTTAAATCCTCTAACAAGGTCACACCTAACAATATGTTTGTAACCTTTAATAGGGTTGGCTCTTCACTGAGCTCACTTTAGAAGAGTGAAAATTTTGGGTTACAGGTCCCAAGTGATTTTTCCCTTAACAGGGTTTCCACATTAAAAATCCATGTGTTAATGTGTTTATGAGTCATTACTTTAGTGTTTTTCATTACACATAGCTAATTTAGATTGATCGGTATACTCTAGCTAATTTATTGTCTTTTGGTAAATTAACAGATTGTTATTCAGTAAACATATTGTAGAAGGTTTAACAAAGCACTCTAAGCAGTAGTAATTTGATAAAAGTATTTGAAGTCATTCATCTTATAGGACTGCAGATAACTAGAGGCTTAATATTGTGGTACTAAGTTTTTGGGTTGATTATTAGAATATTTTTGAGGTCACTGATTCAGCCCCCCTCTTAGTTATTACTAACAGTTTCTAGGACATATCATGTATAATAAGGGAATCACCATCGAGCTTGAAAGAATAGAGGCACTGTTAAATTTGCAGATGTTTGGCAGCAAGAAAGAGATGCGATCTTTCTTCGGGAAGATATGATGCAGAGTGCACTACTAGAAGACCTAGAAATATTCAATCTCCTCCTCAACACTCCTAACTAAATTTTGAGATAGTCCAACTCCACACCCCTTTCCCTATGGTGATTACCACTTGACTATGAGGCCAAGTCACTCTTCTGACCCCATCTCAACTTCCAAAGTTCAGAAACCAATATCTTCCAATGTTGCTTTTAGGGACACTTTCCCTAAACCCAAGCCAAAAAGTGAAACTCTTTATCAGTAGCTTCAACCAATAAATATAGTGGTTGGAACACTTTACTTAGGTTCCAAGGATAAAGAAACATCCAAAAAATTCACCCATGCACATCCCCTATCAACCAAACACTAACTATCCTCAATTTCCTTGTAGCCCTATCCAGAGGGTTTTGCTTGCATAAATTTCGTTCATGGGGGGACCTATCTGAAATAAGATGGTTTTTAGATACCCTTTATGGATTTTTGGCATTCCACAAAGACCCAGAACATAATTCTATTCCAACACCACTTAACTATTACTAAGTACACAGACCTAATTAGCTAGATTAGGGTTGGTTTACTAAGCAAGTGGCCTAAGGTGAGTTCATAGAATGAGTGCAAGGACTTGGATGTCTTCCACTAACCCAAAATGACCTAATTCAACCCTTCATTTGACCCCTCCAATCAAATACTCCTTCTATACAAGACTGTTCATATCAAACTGGCTAATTACATAAAGATAATTAGCCTAGGGCTTGACCTTAGGAATCATAAATAAAACATTGAGCTCCTAAGCTTATGGAATCATAAAGTACATGACCCTAACTTCTATTTTCTAGGTGTTCAAGCAAATCCAATTTATAAATCCCAAGTTAGGGTTACATCTTTGGTATAGACCAAGAGAAGGAGGGTTTTAAGATAGTTTTTACAAAAATGACTGTAACTTCTATGTAACGCCACCAAAATGGATCAAATCAACTACAATTGTAAGGTAACTTAAAACACCACAAATTTCTGCACCTATTTTCACTCAATGAATTTGTACCAGGCCATACACAAACAAAATTGCTTAGAAAACTCTTCAAACTCCTTCTAAAAACATCAAGCTCCATACGTACTGACTTCTAACCTTCCAAGAAGGCATAATGCCATCAAATATCATCCTTCCAATATTTCAGATGCCCCCAAGAGTAGGTGCAACCATTGGCATTCAAGATGTAACTCCTCGAGCAACTTTTTAAAAGTTGCTCGAGCAACATTTTTGCAAAATGACAACATTTTAGCAACATTTGTCAATTTTGCATATTTTAGAAAAATGACAACACAAGACTCCAAAGACTTAGGAGAGACATAAGACAAGAAATGACCAAGGACTAAGGTCTAAAAACACAAAATATAACCTAACATCAAAATGACTGGAGATGGTCTTAAATGGCTTCAGGAGTCTTCAAGGTTTTTAAAGTACCTTAAGATCCTTCACCTTACAAAATAGACCAAAAAATCACACTATGATGATCCAAGGGAACCACTCCTTTATTACAAAAAAGTAAGTCCTAACTCTTAAGTTGCAAGGGATTGCCCTGCACCATACTCCTCTTGAAAAAATAAACTCAAGTCTCTTGAGTTGGAAAGTCTTCAAGTTTATAGCCTGATTTATGAATGTCTTCAGGGGTCATCTAGGTAACATCTTCTAGTGGTTGATTTTTCCACTTTAACAGTTATTCATAGTAAGGGTCTCTCATAGTCTTCTTATTCACTCTCTTGTCTAGGATGTTTTCAATCTTAGGAGGGGTTTGTTGGTAATATTTCATGTTTTGAGTCTGCCTTGTATATTTTTGAAGCTTTCTGTCATCCCTATGCTTGAAGGGTTTAAAATCATGGTTGAAATTTCCCCTGTACCTCTAAAAATATTGTTTTAGCCCTTAAACCTATTGAAAGTACCAAAAAACCCTAAGTCAGGTTATTTCTAGGTGAAAATGCAAAAAAGCCTTAAATTTCTTGAATGGGTCCTATTTTCATGTTACTTTTTCAAACTTAAGTCTTAAAAATATGCATGTGCTTATATGAAAGTCACTTAGTCTCATAAAATAAAGAGAATATTCCATATGGTTACGAGACTCATCGGGTTGCCTTTGTCACGCTATCTCTCAATGAAAAGGAATATGCTTAAAAGATTATGAGACTTAGCGCAGACCGTCCATATGAAAGAAGATGGCAGTCGGATAGTCCCTGAATCAGATTAAGGTTAATGATTTTATCTTATGACTTTGAGTTTACTCAATCCCATTATCTCCAAATATAACCCGGGTTATGTGCTAAGTTAAAAGTTTAAAGGTTTCTTTGTTGTCGCCAGGTCTCATAATAAGATGTGAGTTAAGTGAAACAACTGGAGATTTAGCAACAACCGTTCATCTCAGTTTGAATCTAATGGAAGTTGGGAAGTCTCCTAATAAACTATGCGGTTAGTAAATCATTTAGTGACATGGATTTTTAAGAGTCGCATTATCTCTGAATAAACTATGGTTGAAAGTTTGTTCAAAAGCAGTGTTGCCGCCAAGTCTCAAAATAAAAGGTGAGTTAAGAAAAAGATTGTGAGACTTGGAGCTAGCCGTCTGATCAAAGTAAGATCCAATGGATGGTGCAAATTCTCTTATAGAATTTGAAAAGTCAGCAGTTATTCAGCGATCAGGAGACAAGGAATAACATTGAGACATATGGCTAAATATGATACAGACAAAGGGTGTTGTCACCAAGTCTCGAGATGATTTAGGGTTTGCATGAAGTATTCAAAGACTTAGTGGGAGCCATTAGATGCCATCAGCATGAAGATTGAAAGTTGTGGGGTAGTCTCTAAATAAGATGGTCAGGTGTATTTTCTTCCTGTGACTAAGAGACAAAAGGAAATAAAGGTTACATTATGTTTTAGTCACCATGTCTCAAGACATATTAAGATTTGATATAATTATTATGAGACTTAATATTGGCTGTCAAATGCTAAGTTAAGAAAGATCAATGGTAGTCAAGAAGTCACTTGATAGATTTGATAAAGTGAATTTTATTCAGCGAAAATGAGACAAGCCCTAGTCGCATAGTCTCTAGAGGGAATTAAAATGTAAAAGTGAAGATATTCAAATCTTTGTCGCTAAGTCTCTAGTTAAAGTAATCAAGTGATAAATTATTCAGTGATTAAGAGACAAGGCTTATGTCACAAAGTCTCAAAATAATTTATGGTCATATCAAAATATTATGAGACTTGGCGAAAGGCGTCAGATGAAAATGAAATCAATGGTGATCATGTAGTCTCTGAATAAACCTAGAGTAAAGGAAATCTTTCAGCGACTTAGCTTTTCACAGTCGTGAGGTCACCATAAGGTAATCAGGATTTGAACTAAAGTTAAAAGTACCTTGTGTCACCAAGTCTTAGAAAGTGATCATAGTTAAGCAATTTTCTCAGAGACATGTAGATAAGTTGTAGTCACGAGGTCGCTAAGTGGGAAAAGTGAAAGTTAAGCCATGGTAAAAGATAATACAGTTGCTAACGCGCCAATATTGAAAATTCATCAGCTAATGAGGATTCAAATAAGTTATGATAGCTTGGAAAGGTAGCTGAGGTGTATGAGGATCAGCCAATCAGAATAGAATTGACCTCTTGTTGCATTAAAATAGGATTTTCATCAATTCTACACTCATTTGAATTGAATTTCATGTCATAATCAGAGGCTACAGCTAGGAGAAAGCATTGATGTCACAATATGCTAAATTGAAGGTAGAAGTGATGGGATTACTCGATTATGAGTTGCGTACTTTGATCATTCTTTACCATAAATAGATGATATTGGCTTCATTTTCATTTATATTGCTTTTAGAATCTAGAGTGAAGAAATTACCAAGTTTTTAGTGCTTGCAAAAACAAAGAATTTCCAGCTTTTGAAAGGTTAAGCAATCCAGATTTCCAGTTCATAATTCAACAGAATTTGGTTGATTTTCAAAGTTTAGATTGTGTTTAGTGCATTATAGTTCTGAAGTAAGGGTTTCTAGTGATATTTTTGTTTCAATATCGATTAGAAAGGTGTGATAAAAGAAAACAACCAAGATGAGTAGAGCAGTCAGTGTAGCCTCCACTAGTGAGAAAAGTGAAGAAATGGAAGATGAGGCCAATGGGAAAAGGAATTTCTTAGATGAATTTCTGACATTGCTACCAGGATCAACATAGAACAAGAAATCAAAAAATGATATCCTGAATGGTGACCTATAATACATCCGAGATGCCAAAACTCCCAGCTCATCAGATTATTCTCTTTTTAACTATTTTTATAAAAAATTTGATGAAGTTGTACCTGTGTCAAACCCTTTGACATGTGGGTTATCCAAATTGATTGTGCTTGATGTATTTATAGATACTAATCTTATTCTATCTTTAGCCAACAATTATGATATGCTTTCCAAAATAATTAAGAAGAGTGATGGAACTATACTAGTGGCCATAAACAAGAATTCTTTTATGAAAGCCTTGAGCCTATACTACCCTATGTCAAAAGAGATTGACTTGAAGAAATTGGAAGCTAGGTATGAAAAATAGGCTGGTGTAGTTAAAAGTTTAGTATAGAGGCATATACCTAGGAAATCAAGAATTATATTGCCCCTATGCCAGGACTTGCTCCTTATGCTTATAATGATTTGAATCACTATATCAAGTACATTGCTTTTGCACTCTATAGAGTATTAGGAAGGGATGGGGGTATAGAGAGAAACACTATAGGTGTCCTAATGATTACCCTAGACTTCCAGGATTTCCATGCTAGCATCACCTATGATTACATCCAGTATATAATTGATAGAATGCATGAGGGGTTTGTGGCCATCCAAAAGAAAGAAAAGGAGCCTAAGTTTCTACATTACTCAATCCTAATGCATTTGATAATGTATTATAACTACACTGTCATGGATCTGAACAATTTGTGGCCATAAAGAGTGCACTAGGATCAGCCCAACCTTATTCAATTTTGGGTAAGAATTTGGAATTATACTTCAAAAGATTGTAAATTTCATGCATTTGAGAACTGGATAGTCTATCCATTACTGCAGTGTTTAGGAGTGAACAAGACTAGATTACTAGCCAAGTTGCTTCATCTATTGAGGCCTTGTGAGTATGTAGACAAGTGGCTTGGAGACCATAATTGAAGCTTGTAGTTCAAATGTATGTTTTAATGTCCTCCAGACTAGCTTAGTCATCTGAAGCTTGTTGCATCCTTGATCTTTAAGGATTCCAAGATGACTAGTTCTCACTATAAATAGCAAGTTGTAAGATATTTTAGAGGATGGGAAAATTAAAAATGCGAGGCAGGATTATGAATTGTGTCTAAGTTTTAAGTTTTCAGTAAATTTGAATGTATTGAAATCAAGATACTATTAATGAAATACAATGGAATTTATAGACTCATATCATTGATATCTTTTTGCATTTACATTAAACTCTTGTATGTTTAATTTGTAAAGCATTTTAAATGTACCGGTTATAAGGTAACTATGTTGTTATTTGTGAGTTGCTTTCAAGGAGGGTTTAAATCTTACAAATAGTTCCAGAGGGTTAGGGTTTTATGCAGGAATTTGATACAGGGGTATTAGGGTGAAAGGATAGTTTGTAAGGCATTCTATCTAAAGTTTTTTTTGTGTTTTAATTAATTGTCTTTGATGAATGTATGTTTTATTTTGACTCTATGGCCCAGGATTAGGCACTAGTCAAGTTCTGATAAGTGGTTGTTATCATCAAATCAATCAAATATTGAATAATATTTTACATTTTGTTATTTAGAATACACATGTCTAGTTAAGTGTATTGAGAAATACATTTCATCATGGTGATTCCTTAAAGAGAGAATTCATAGGTTAACCTTCCTAAGCCAAGTGGCCTAAAAAGAAGAAGGATTAAAAATCCTTGATCCACTATAAGATTTCTTGTGAAGTAGTGAATCTGAAGATAGGTGCACCCACCTAAGTTTGTGGAACTCAAAGTGTAGAAGTAATAAGGTCATTTTTAATTATCCTTTCCCATGTATGAATGTAAATTGGGAATCTGAGAGTCAAGCGTTTACTATTGTATATTGCTTCTATAAGAAAAAATGCTAACAAATTGGTGACTCTACTGGGGAACTGATTTAATGTTCTAAGAGTCATGTTCATGAAAGAGTTAGTCCTTGGGATATTGAGAATAAGTCTATTTTCACTCATAATCATAAAATAAAGTTTATTCTACCTATCTATGATTGTACATTGTTTGAAGGTTTTGTTAGAAACACTGAGAGGGGGAGTGAATCAGTTTTTGTCTATTAATTACTTTTCAACAAATTAAACATAAATCAAACTTAGATAGAATGAAGCTTAACATAAGAAATCATAACACATGATATGATTATGGGGAAACCTTGATTAGAGGAAAACCCCGGTGGGAATTAGTACCCACAAATATTGTACTAAGTATAATGAACCTATGAGAGTTCCTTTGCCTTGTTAGAAGCAGTCTTTACAATATGAGTACAATGATCTGGTTAAAGGTCTGACCCTATTAGGAGTCTTTTAAAAAACCCTTTTAAAGGTATATGGCTCACTACCTAGGCTCACTACCCAATAAGATGAAGGCTACAACCTTCTGAAAGATAATATGCACTATATCAAAATGAACTGCTGTGATGACACTATTGTCTGTTCAGTTCTGTGTATGTGCGAATGTTATTACTCTCTTAAAGAGCTATATCATATACTAACTTCATTATACTATCCCTCTGTATCTTCCTCTTGCATAATAATCAACACTTGTAACATTACTTTACATTACATACTTATATGTTCATATCCGAATAGGCGCGACCCAAAACAAAACACTCATCGGCCCTAAAACAAAATATACAATGCTTCTGAACAAGTTAGCTCAAGTGTGTTTACTATAATGATAATTACATCATTACAAACATATAACAAAAGGCTCTTAGCCATTACATTACAAAATAATTCACGCTGATCAAAATAGTAGTCGACTTCCATGCTCTGTCTTCTGGACTACTGGTCTACTGATCTACCTGTAGCTTTGCCATACTATTTTTCTATACTATTCATGTCTGGATGTAGCATGTACACATGTCATACAACTTATATCTAAATGCACATAATCTTAATTGATCTCTTGCACGTGCGCTAATGTGTTGATCGCTGAGTATCTCCGTCTGCCTTGTTTTCCATACTTAGTCATTTTGTCTTTCAAGATAGAAACTAAACATGACTTTGTTGCCATCATGACAACACAAAATGAGTCATGCATCCTCAATAAGTCAACTTGCCAACAATCTCCCTCTTTGTCATTTATGGCAACAAAGAATGTGGCCAAGTTACTCAAAATGACTTAACACAAAATGTGACTTGTATATCATAGCTTATTGATATATACATATACTTTTTTTGCATATACACATTCTATATTACTCCCCCTTTGACATTAATGACAAAGGTGTACCAAAAATAGTAAGTCTTCTACATACTTACTCCATGTAAACTTTAGGGTATACAATTTGAAGAGATTGAATCTCTTTCTGCCAAAATACTTTCATAGCATCAACTGTCTGAAGATGCGCACATAGGGCATATGTTAGTTTCTCCATTTTTATTAAATCCATGCAAGGACCTTG
>MU224820.1:127593-147377 GCA_018584345.1 Thuja plicata
CTCTTAAAGAGCTATATCATATACTGACTTCATTATACTGTCCCTCTGTATCTTCCTCTTGCATAATAATTGACACTTGTAACATTACTTTACATTACATACTTATATGTTCATATCCGAATAGGCACAACCCAAAACAAAACACAAGTCGGCCCTAAAACAAAATATACAATGCTTCTGAACAATTTGGCTCAAGCGTGTTTACTAAAATTATAATTACATCATTAGAAACATAGAAAAAAAGGTGCTTAGCCATTACATTACAAAATAATTCACGTTGATCAAAATAGTAGTCGACTTCCATGCTCTGTCTTCTGGACTGTTGGTCTATTGATCTACCATTAGCTTTGTCATACTATTGTTCCATACTATGCATGTTTGGATGTAGCATGTACACATGTCATACAACTTATATCTGAATGCCCATAAGCTGAATCAATCTCTCGCACATGCACTGATGTGCTGATCGCTGAGTATCTCTGTCTGCCCTATTTTCCATACTTAGTCATTTTGTCTTTCAAGACATAAACTAAACATGACTTTGTTGCCATGATGAAAACACAAAATGAGTCATGCATCCTTAGGAAGTCAACTTGACAATAGGTTTTGGTCCTGAAGATGATACTGATCTTGTCTCAAATAGAGTGACTGGGGATTATAAAGTATCTGATTTAATCCAGTGTATGTTTTTTGAAGAAAAGATACAGAGTGGAGAAGATTTGCAGTGACACAGATGGTGAAGAATAATTTTTCTAAGATTACTAATTAATCAAGGTGAGGAAATATCAAGAAACTTTGCATTTAAGTTTCATTCAGAATTATTGTTGTAAAAGAAGACCTAAGTTAGGACAAGCTGCTCAATCATTTTATATATTTATCCTCTGAAAAGAGGTGGCAACTCTAACCTCTATGTACTCCAGTATTGCACATTAAATATATTGAATATACTTGTCTATTTTGAAAGGTGAGTCGACAGAGGAATACTAGATCCTATTTCAAAGAAAATCCAAAGAAATATGTTGGAGAAGAGCTCCATAGACCTAGAAGGGGACAATGGTCCAAGAGAGGTATATCTAAACATGACTCTCCAAATACCTCTAAGGGAAGGATGAAGACCCCTGCTCCAAAAAGAAAGTCATCTTCATCTAAAGATGCAAGACCCATAGGACCAATTGACACTTATAGAGTTGATGCAAACTTTGATCCTCTTAGAGATGGGGAAAATACTGATATAGGTTTCTTCCCTGTAGAAGAAAATATAGCTCCACTAGAAGAAACTTCTACTGCTAAGACAACCTCCTATGATTCTGATAAGTTGTAGGATGAGGTTCTGGCTTTAAGAAAAAGAAAAAAAGGAACAAGAAAAGGAAATATAATATGCAAGGAAGAAACATGAGAAAAAGTTAAATGACTTACTGGTGGAAAGAGAAGAACTCTTAGCTAAAACTAGAAGAAATGACCTCAAAGATAAAATCCTAAGTCAAGAGGTCAAAGGTTTAAATCCATACTTGTTCGGTGATCTTGATGATTTGATGAAAAAAGCCCCAAATAAAATGTCAAATCCTGGCAAGGATGAATTTGAGAAGGAAGGGCCTTTCATTAGACAATTGAACCCATATGAGATTGAATAGAATGCAAAACTTAAGACAAATACTAAGGATGCCCCAAACAAAGCTAAGCAAAAGATTATTGGTGTGACTATAGAGGAACCTAAGAAAATCATGACCATTCATGTAGGAGAATCTCAAGTTGAACTTGAGTAGGAACAAGCTAGAAAATCTAAAGAGGACTTATCTAAACAATTGGAGAAGTTATAATTAGAGGCTGCTGCAGCTGATATGAGAATGAAGATAGCTTTGCTACATGCCACTACCAAAACTTATGCAAGTATCTCTATGCCAGTTAATCATGGGACACATCAACAAAATCAATCGACTGGCCCAATCCCACATAGTCAAAGGGTTGATCCTAAAGTGCAATCTTCTAGTTTGAATTTGAATGTTAAAACCTCTGGCCCAAATGCAAGTTCTTAGCCTGTTGGTCCTGGCCCAAGCATTCAAGTATCTAACCCAAAAAAAGTGTTCCCCCACCCATTCAAAATCAAGGAGGAGCTACTAGATCAAGTGGTAACAATGTGATTGGAAATTTCCAGAGGAGACCTATCCACATGAATAGATATAGAGCCCTTTTCTTTGAAGGCATTCCTAGTCACCGTAATGTGATCCCCAATGAGGTAAGCGACAAAATCCCCAAGTTCACAGGAAATAATGTTGTAACTTGTGAAGAGCATTTGAAAGCTTTTAGTGATAAGATAATTGAATTTGAAATTGAAAATGAGGATGTCATTATGAAGCTTTTTTTTAGTCATTAACAAAAGATGCTAGGGATTGGTTCAAAAATTTACCTAATGATTGCATTGCATCTTGGGATGAATTTGTAAAATCTTTTAGGGAACAATATAGGGAACGTGTGAATTCTGGATACATGATGAATGAATTCAATAAAATTAAAAATTTCCCTAATGAAAGTATGGCTGATCTTAACAATATATTTCAAAAGGCCATGAATAAACTATTCCAAGTCTTGAGGTTAGATGAGGTAGTGTGTCTTACAACTTATATCAATGATGCTGATGGTAAAATGTCTTACTTACTCAGAGAAAAAAACCCAACAACCCTATGGGATGCATAAAAAATAGCTATTGATATTGAAAGAAATAGGAGAGCATCAAGAAAATTGGGAAAGAGGGAAGAAAATAAACTTTGGAAAGAAAAGGGATCAGCCAAAAAAATTGTCAAAGAAGATGACACAGTAGATAAATTAGAAAGTGTAGTAAAAGATCTTGCTGCCAAAATGGATAAAAATGATAGGGAAGGGTACCGTGATAATAAATACTCCAACCAAATGTTTGATAAATAGCCTAACCTGAATGACTACCCATACAAAATAAATTGGAATAATGGCAAGCCAGTCCCTGATGGACAAGATAACCCAAAAGCCAAGGAAACCCCAGATCCCTTGAAAAGGAACAATGAAAATTATGTTGAGAACACTCCTTGGTGTGTTGCTTGTAATATGCCACATTCTTCATATCAGTGTGTAGTAGCCCTGACATTGTTTGATCAGACAGAAGAAAGGGAACAAGAAGGCCCTGTCATTAATATGTTCATAGTAAAGAAATCATACCCATGGTTTTCTGACATTGGTTCATCTTCTGAAAACTTGTATACAGAAGACAATTCTCATTTAGAATATCTATCATAGATTGCACCTTGCCAAAGTGATCAAGTTGACAGTGTTTCACAAGTAACTATAAATATAGTGGGAAGTGACAAATCACATTCTCATTTTAAAACTCCTACTGATGAGGAAAAGAGATCTTTGACCGTTGCAGCAATTAATCAAGCCAGAAATGCATATAATCTAAGAAATAGAATAGTACAACCAGCCCAAGGTAAACCTGCCCCTGTCTATGTTAGAAAGGATTCACCTCAAGTTACTGTGGATTCTCATGTCAGGGAAAATAAAGATGAAAATCCTAAAAGACAAGCATGACCCTCTTTTGATCATGTTGAAAAGGAAGAAGCAAAGGAGGAACAAATAGCCCATGATAAATTCAAGAAAGGTAGAAAGATGAGCGATGTATCTTCTGAATTGCACCTTTTTGACATGAGACATGCTCTGACTCAAATGAAAGTTTCAGTCCCACTCATGGAGATGCTAAAAACAAAATAACATAAAGAAGCTGCTTTGGCACTTCTAAGAGGGATAGATGATGTGTCTATGCTGAACCAAGAGAAAACACCCTTGACATCAAATGATAGTAGAATGGACAGTCCACAAATAAAAGAAAAGGAAAAAAGAAAATAATTTTCCAATATTTGCATTGGCAACATAATTACCCAAGAACCATTATTTGTTGACCCATTTTATGTCACCTTAATGGTTAATAATTTGTTAGTAAAAAATTGCATGATTGATTCTGGAGCTGCAACAAATTTAATGTCTTATCATGTCATGAAAGAACTGGGACTTCAAGTCACCACACCTACTGGAAGTTGTTATGCTATGGACAACAGGGAAGTTCTTGTTATAGGAACACTGAAATACATTGAAGTGAAAATTGTTGCTTTCCCTGAAGCAACTTACAGAATGGATATAGTGGTTGTTGATACTAAGCCATATTATTGTATGCTTTTGTCAAGACAATGGGCTGAAACACTAGGTGGAAAGATGAAATTAGATTTGTCCTATGCAACTATCCCTATAAATGGAAATGAGGTCAAGTTATATAGAGAACCCCTGTCACCTGTTATGGTGGAGGTGGTTCTACTTGACCAATTAAACTATTGTATAGATGTTGATATGGAAAACTTTACTGTGGAAGAGATCAAGCCACAATTAAAGAATACTGACCCAATTATGGATGAGTTGTTGTTGCAACAAGATGGACTCTGGAAAATTTACTTTGATGGAGGATGTTCCAAGGAAGGATCAGGAGTCAGAGTTTTGTTTATTTCCCCATCATGTATCACTTTCAAGTATTCCTTCCTCCTAACTTTTCACTGTACAAATAACAATGTTGAATATGAAGCTTTAATCTTGGGAATGGATATCGCTATTAAGCATTGTATTAAATGTTTGAAAGTTCATGTGGATTCTTAGTTAATCATATCTCAGATAAGGGAACATTATGCTGCCAAAGATGACAAACTAAAATTATACAAGTATGCAGTCTGGGATAGGATAGAATTCTTTGATGCCTTTAATATCCTATGGATAGAGAGATCAAATAACATAATGGCAGATTTCCTTGCCAATTTTTCATTAAAAAATAATGATGTCACCCTTACTGGCATGTCTATGGTAGAAATAAAAAGTAGACCTGAAGTCCCTGACAATATTCATAATTGGCAAGTATTTGAGGATGATGATGATATCCTTAGGTTTATTCTGTGTGTAGATCAATATGATGGTCATAAGATTGACTGTGAATCTCTAGTAGCAGTTGTGGATGGTAAGGAATATATATTTGACCAATAAGTTATCTAGTTGGCTACTAATCACATTCCCAAAGGGTTGGTTGAGTTGGAAGGCATGTTCAATATAAATGACAATTATATGACCTAGAAGTACAATGCAAAGGTAGGAGATTTAGAAGAAGTTAACTTGGGATCTAAAACATCTCCTCAATTAGTATATATTGGTAAAAGGTTGGATAGAAATGTGAGATTGAATTTGATAAAGCTGTTGGAAAAGTATAAATATGTATTTTCCTGGTCTTATGAGGATTTGAAAGCTTATAGAAAAGACTTATTCTAGCATAATATCCCTCTTAAAGAAGATGTAAAACCATTTAGGCAAAAAAAAAGGACCATTAATCCATTGATGGCTACCAAAATCCAGACATAATTGATGAAATTGAGAGATGCAGGCATAATTCAGCCTACAAGACATTCATCTTGGGTTTCTAACTTGGTCCCTATGATAAAAAAGAATGGGGATATAATATTGTGTGTTGAGTTTAGAAACCTGAATGTGGCCTCACTAAAAGATAACTATGGACTATCCAATATGGAGGCTATGTTTCATAAAGTCACTAGATGTGATTTATTGTCTATGATGGATGGGTTCTCAGGATACAATCAAGTGTTGGTCAAAGAATCTGAAAAATTTAAGAAAGCATTTACTACTCCTTGGGGCACATATGTGTATGCTCACATGCCATTTGGTTTGAAAAATGCTTGTGCAACCTTTTAGAGGGCCATCGATGTAGCTTTCAAAGATCTCATAGATATTCTGATGGTAGTATAACAAGATGACCTAACAGCTTTTTCAAAAAGGGCAGAAGATCATTGTAACAACTTGGAGAAAGTTATGATAAAAGCATTGGAATATGGGGTGTCTTTGAACCCAAAAAAATGCCAATTTTTTGTTACTGAAGGGAAACTTCTGGGCCACATAGTGTCAAAAGAGGGAGTAAGAATAGATCCTTAAAGAGTTGAGGCTATTCAAAAGGTACTTGCTCCCAAAAACTTGAAAGGCATACAATCATTTTTAGGGCAAATCAATTTTGTCAGGAGATTTATTGCCAATTTTGCAGAACTAGTCAAACCCATTGTCAGATTGCTAAAGAAAAATGTAAAATTTGAATGGGACCAAGAGGCACAGTCAGCCTTTGAAAAATAAAATAAGCCATCCAAGCAGCACCTGTCCTAATATCCCCTGATTATACCAAACCTTTTTCTTTATTCACTTTTTCTTCTTTTCATACTATTGTTGTAGTTCTATTACAAAAGGATGATGAGGGATTTGAACATCCAATAGCCTTTTTTAGAAAATATTTACAATAAGCTGAGTTGAATTATCAATTGATGGAAAAATAGGCATATGCCTTGGTAAGGTAGTCAAGGCTTTTAGGCCTTATCTGGTATGTGCAAAGGTGAATGCATATGTTCCTCATGTTGCTGTTAAAGATATATTTTTCCAAAATGAGGTAACAGGGAAGAGATGCAAGTGGATAAATAAAGTATAGGAATTTGATTTGGAAATTCACATCACAAAATTGATAAGAGGGTTGGGATTGGAAAAACTGATGACAGAAGAGAATTTGGATCTAGTTCAGGTCAACAATGTTGATACAAATGGAAATTGCCTAACAAGTATTGAAATGCAACCCTGGTATACTAATATTGTATATTTTTTGAAAAATGCTAAGTGTCCAGATAACCTAAGTGATAACCAAAGGAGGAGTTTGAGGTTACAGGCTCAGAAATATGTCTTGTTGCATGGTGATTTGTTTTGGAAAAAAAGAGATGGGATCTTGTTGTTATGTCTTGACAAAGGATAATCAGAGAAGATTTTGAGTGAAATGCATACTAGAATGTGTGGAGGGTGTTATTCCGCCAAATCAATAGCTCATAAAATTTTGAGAGCTAGATACAATTGGCCTTGTCTATTCCAAGAAGCTTATACTTTTGTCAGAAAGTGTGAACCATGTCAGAGATTCTCAAGAAAAGTGAAGTTTTTTATGAGCTTTATTATTGAATCATGTAGTAGCAAAAGCCTCCTTTGGCATGTGGGGAATGGATTTAATCATAGAATTTTCTGATAAATCAAGTGGGGGCCATAGTTAGATTCTGTTGTTGACTGATTATTTTACAAAATGGGTAGAGGCAATTCCAACCAAAAGAGCAACAAGCACAGTGGTCATTGATTTTTTGATGGACAATGTGATCACAAGATTTGGTGTTCCCATCAAGTTGGTAATGGATAATGCCATGTGTTTCAGGTCTGAAGAATTTATTGATTTCTATTCTAATTTGGGAATTGTTATGTCTTATTCATCCCCATAATATCTACAAGCCAATGGTTAGGCAGAATCTAGCAATAAGAATCTCTTGCAAATTTTGAAAAAGACCCTAGAAGGTAATAAAAGAGCCTGGCATATAAAGTTAAAAATTTCCCTTTGGGAAGACAGGATCACTGTCAAAAATGCCATTGGAAAATCTCCCTTTGAGTTAGTATATGGTTTCAGTCAAGGATGCATGTCAATAAATTTCTCCCAATTTACAAATTCATTCAAGATGAGGATATTTAGATTCCTGAGAGTATGCAGGAAAGAATGGTCCAATTAGTAGAATTGGATGAGATAAGGAGGAATAGTCAGAGAGAAAATGTCAAACTGTAGAAAAAAATGAAATACCTTTTTGATAGAAGGGCACATGAAAGAAAGTTCCAGCCTAGTGATTTTGTGTTGCAATGGAATACCAGGGCTGAAGACAAAGACACGCATAAAAAATTTGAGTCATTATGGTTGGGGAATTTTTTCATCTCTCATATTTTTGGAAAGGATTCATATTTCCTCAGGGATATGGATGACAAAGAATAGGAATTTATAGTGCATGGACAATTACTAAAAAATTTCTTCAATTACATCTTTTGTTCCATGCACAGTAGTGTTGTATCATATTTACAGTTGTGTTTGTTTCCAGTAATAGTTTAGTGTAGTTTTGGTCTACTTTTCTAGAGATCTATGTTCTTTCTATAATTTGGCACTTAAGCATCCTCAAAGAGAGCCACTGTTGGTAATATTTCATGTTTTGAGTCTGCCTTGTAAATTTTTTAAGTTTCCTATCATCCCTATGCTTGAAGGGTTTAAAATCATGGTTGAAACTATCCCTGTACCTCTACAAATATTTTTTTAGCCGTTAACCCTATTGAAAATGCCAAAAACCCCTAATTCCTTAGGTTATTTCTAGGCAAAAATGCAAAAAAACCCTAAATTTCCTGAATGGGTCCTATTTTTATGTTACTTTTTCACACTTAAGTCCTGAAAATATGCATGTGCTTATATGAAAGTTTCTTAGTCTCATAAAAGAAAGAGAATATTCCATATGGTTACGAGAGTCAGTTGGTTTCCTTTGTCGCACTATCTCTCAATGAAAAGGAATATGCTTAAAAGATTATGAGACTTAGCGCAGGCCATCCATCTGAAAGAAGATCTAACGACGGTTGGATAGTCTCTGAATAAGATCATGGTTAATGATTTATCTCATGAATTTGAGTTTAATCAGTTGCATTGTCTCCAAATATAACTCAAGGTATGTGTTAAGTTAAAATCTTAAAGGTTTCTTTGTTGTCGCTAGGTCTCATAATAATATGTGAGTTAAGTGAAACAACTGGAGATTTCATGACAACCATTTATCTCAATTTAAATCTAACAGAAGTTAAGAAGTCTCCTAATAAACTTTGCGGTTAGTAAATCATTCAGTGACATGGATTTTTAATAGTCGCATTATCTCTGAATAAACTATGGTTGAAAGTCAGTTCAAAAGAAGTGTTGTCGCCAAGTCTCAGAATAAAAGGTGAGTTAAGAAAAAGATTGTGAGACTTGGAGATAGTCGTCTGATCAAAGTAAGATCCAATGGATGGTGTGAAGTCACTTATAGCATCTGAAAAGTCAGCAATTATTCAATGATCAGGAAATAAGGAATAACATTGAGACACTTGGCTAAATATGATAAAGAAAAAGGGTGTTGTCGCCAAGTCTCAAGATGATTTAGGGTTTACATGAAGTATTCAGAGACTTAGTCAGAGCCATTAGATGCTGTCGGAATGAAGATAAAATTTTTTTGGGTAGTCTCTGAATAAGATGGCCAGGTGTATTTTCTTCCAGCAACTAAGAGACAGAAGGAAATAAAGGTTACATTATGTTTTAGTCGCCAGGTCTCAAGACATATTAAGATTTGATATAATTATTATGAGACTTAATATTGGCCGTCATATGCTAAGTTAAGAAAGATCAATGGTAGTTGGGAAGTCTCTTGATAGATTTGATAAAGTGAATTTTATTCAGCGACAATGAGACAAGCCCTAGTCACAGTCTCCAAAAGGAATTAAAATGTAAAAGAAAAGATATTAAAAGCTTTGTCATTGAGTCTCTAGTTAAAATAATCAAGTGATAAATTATTCAGCGATTAAGAGAAAAGGCTTATGTCATGAAGTCTCAGAAAAATTTATGGTCATATCAAAAGATTACAAGACTTTGTGAAAGGTGTTAGATCAAAATGAAATCAACGGTGACTGTGTAGTCTCTGAATAAACCCAAAGTAAAGGAAATATTTCAATGACTTAGCCTTTCACAGTCACGAGGTCACCAGAAGGTAATCAGGATTTGAACTAAAGTTAAAATTACCTTGTGTCACCAAGTCTCAGAAAGTGACCATAGTTAAGAAATTTGCAAAGTGACATGGAGATAAGTTGTAGTCGCAAGGTCGCTAAGTGGAAAAAGTTAAAGTTGTGTGTGTGATTTTATGTACTTGTTAAGAAGGAAACAACACTTCAATAGATCATTATATTAGTGAAAAAACACAAAAAGCAAGGGTTTCAAGATAAACACAAAAATCGATCTATTGCTTCCTATCTAGGATGAGTTTGAAGAATGCAATAATCATGCCCTCAGATTATGCACAAATCGGTGACATATACAACCTAAGAATGAAAGATTTGAATAAAAACTAATCTAGATATTCAAGAAACATGCATATTAGCTCTAAGAATGAAGATAATAACAATGCATAATAACAAAGCTAAGATGCAACATGATTTCACAATAATCTTAATAGCATAACAATGCTTTCAACTCTGAAAATTAAGGGTCATTTGTGCTCAAAATTCATCCTATTTATAGAAGAAATGTGGAGAGAGAGAGAGGGGACAAGGCCATTTAATGGAGGTGTAAAAACCTTAATGGTGGTGTAAGAGCATTAATGGTGGATATCATTAATGAGGCATGGTGGAAGGAATATGCATTAAATGAGAGAATTTAAGAGGAATGGTGAGGGTTTAAGAAGCATGGGTGAGGGTTTGAGGTCAAGCCTGAGAATTTTGACTTTTGGGAGTGGGTAGAATTCCTACACACAAAATTAGGAATGTGGCATCATTAGGAAGTGGGTTAGGATGAATTTAAGATTAGAAGTATGCTTAGTATGTGTGAAGGAGTTGGGATGGGTTTGAACCTAGGGTTAAGGTGGTTCAGGTAGGCTAGGTTACAGGGAATATTAATGAAATGAATTATATTTAATATATTCATCCAAAAATAGGGAAATTAATTATTTAAGCTTTTGATTGCTTTTGATAATTAATTAGGACTATAGCCAATTAATTAGATTAACTTAGACTAGGGGATAGGATTTTGAAAGTGATGAGGTATAATTAGGATTTAATTTAACTCCTTTTTAATTAATTAACTTAGCCATGTTTTGATTTGAATTGATTTGATTTGATTGGCTAAGGTGATTAATAAAATTTAGTGATTAAAACACTTAGGAGATTAAATTTGATTTGAATGAATTATGCCAACCGATTGAAGAGTTTTCCTGACATAATTAGGGGTATGATCACACTTAGGGAAAATAGGGTCTATGGTTAGATAAGACCTAATTAGGGTGGTTACATTTTCCCATCTTTGAATTGATGTGCAAGCAACACATGGATTCAAAGAAAGTTTTTGATGTTGACTTCAGAAAGTTTGATAATTTTTCTCATGATCGAATGAAATGTCTAATGAGATCAGTCTCATACTTGATTGAACTAAAATGATAGAATTGACTTTGAACTTCATCGAACAAAGTTCAATAAGAAAAGATCTTAAAGATACCAATTCTGAACTTGGTTGTTGTCCAAAGATTGATAATACTGATTTCAAACTTGGTTGTCATCCAAAAGTCAATATGAAGCTTCTAGGAGCTTAATAAGAATCTAAGAAAAAGTAGACATAGGATACCCAGCTTGTAAGAATTGAAGCCTTTAATCCAATAGTTCTGACTTAGTCAAGGATCCATCGTGCCTTTAGTTTTTAGATAATGAATTCATTTTAATGTTGTTTCAAGAAAGAATTTGATTGATGATAGTGTGATCATGCCCCCTCGGGAATGAAATCGAAGGAAAAAAATAAAATCCCTCTATTGAAATGATGTATCACTTGTAGTGAGCTGTTAGGTCAAGAAAGAATGGATTAAAAGAAGTGAAGGAATGAAGGTGCATTAAGAGTAAACACACGGGTACCAAGTTAATTACATGAAAAAAATGTGAGTCTTGAGTCTAATAAAATGATGTCGAACCAAGATTTGTGATGAAATGTACAATGTTGATGATATAAAACCGGGAAAACTAATTTTTGGAACATATGGAGCAATTCTATAGTTTTAGGAGTTGCTACAAAAATTTTACTGCACTGTGAGAACATTGTTGGTGTGTTCAATTTTGTTCCCAATTGAGTGGAAAGAGAAAAAAATGAGTTTCAAATGTCTAGGAGGAGTTCCAGAGCTCCTAAATAGCTCAAAAAGGAAAATATATAGGCCCAAATGTACTTTTTACCCATTCATTTTCACATTCATCCTTGGTAATTCAGAGAGCTCTGCAGAGAAGATAGTGGTCCCCATGCATAGGCATTATTTTGAGCTTGGCCATCGACATCAGCATCCAGCTGACTACCCACCTCTGGTAAGTACCCGAAAACCTACTTTTTGAAATTTACAGTTTTCAATTTTATGCATTTTTATGCAATTATAGCCAATTTAGTCCTAGCTCACATCTATTTGCACAAGCTCGCATGCAGTGTGCAAGATTGCACTTTGTCAATCCTACTTCATTTTTAGGGAAAAAGGTCACATACAAGATACTTAGGGTCACATATGGTTTTGCAAAAGCTTGCATACAAAGAGTCACATCTACGATAGTGGGCACTTGCATAGTTGCCTCTCAAAGAAAGTTAGTCTATTTGGATACCCTTTTGGCCCTTTAGTCTGTCCTTGTTGCTTTTTTTGATCTCCTGGTTACTATTTCAAAACACTTTTTCAAACGTCTACCTTGCATGTCCTGTTGGTTTCTCACAACTAGTCTCAATACCTGTGGTCTATTCACTTTTTAGAACAACTTGATTCCCAGCTCACTATTAGGGCATTCTAACCCTTTGACATTGGAATCATTTACTTCCACCAAAACACAAGCGACACCTCTACCTAGACACACTCACTTGAACGATTCGAGACTCTACTTGACACTATCGAGAAACTTTGACAAGGTTGAGATACAAATACATGGTTAACACAAGATGCAACAAGTACACTTCTAAAGAATCAAAAGTACCTCCAAGATCACTACACTTTCAAGAAGGAGAAAAATCTCACAATTCCCTGTTCGATTTAGACTCTCCAAAAATTGAAAGACCCACTCACGAATGGAGTGAGGATTTTGAGGAATACAAAAAAATGATAAAAACCAAAAACACAAAGATAGCGATGGTGAAGAAGAACAACACTTTTACCGTCCTTTGTTTAGTTCAGATAGTGAGGAAGACATCACTGAAGAAGAATACAATAAACTCAAATAGAGCAAGAAATTCCAAAAGACATTGGAGAAGATAATTGGTGAGGACAAAGAGAAACATTTTCTCCATCTAGCTTCCACAGGCTTAAAATTACCTAAAGATTATGATGTTGAACAATTGAAAGAAAAAGAGGTATCAACTCATATCTCTATTCTCGCCAAACAACTAACCTTGATGCAAATTGAGCTTTCAAATCTCAAATAGGAGAAGGCTAAACCTAAGAAAAAATACTCTTTGGACTCCATTTGTCCATTTCCTTTTGATAAGAGTATTAATATGGTCCCATTTTCTCACAACATGGCAAGGCCAAAATATGACAAATATACGGGAGAGACTGACCCACATGACCATGTGAGAGAATTTTGTGCTCTAATTATAGAATACATGCATGAACCTACATACCTCATGAGGCTATTTCTAGGAAGCCTATGTGGAAATGCCATGGAGTGGTTTTCAAAGCTTACACCTAAGGTAAAAACTTTTGAGGATTTAATTCAATGATTTATCCAACATTACTCCTATAATATACAACATGATGTAACTATGATGGATCTGTGTAAAAATAAACAAAGGACTGATGAATCCTTTAGACACTTTATATAAAGGTGGAGGAAAATCTTTGCAAGATATTCAAGAGCTATTCCCAAATTTGAGAAAATGGAAATATTTGTTAATAACTTGATACCTAAGTTGAACTACACATTGAAAATGCAAGATTCCCCCAGCTTTGATAAGATGATCAAGAACTCCATTCGTATCAAAGAAGTCATGGTTAAAAAAGGATAAATCACTCTCCAAAGTGAAAACAAAACTACCAACTCCAACAACAAGCCTAAATGGTGGAAAAAAAAATATTGTTAACAATGGAGTGGTAGATGTGTCCAATGCTAATCTTAAACCAGCAGTGTTCAATCCGACAAATAGCATGCAAGCAAGTAAAGATGCCAAGGTAACAAAATCCATACCTAAAGAAAACAATGAGAACAAAAAGGGTTGGCCATGGACTTCCAAACCTCAAAGAACATTCACTCTTTTGGGAGAACCTCTTGAAACTATTTTGAAGACACTATTAGACAACAAAGTTATCATGATCCCAAATTCCAAACCATGGGAACCAGAAGTCAAACCAAGGTGGTGGGATGACAATTCTTATTGTGTCTTTCATAAAAAAAAGGACACAAGACTAATAACTATCTTAAACTCAAACATGTTATCCAAGACCTTATTGAACGAGGCAAGATCAAAGTTAAAGGGCATACCACTAATGAAGACCATACAGAATTTAACAAGCCATTCCCTAATTATGAGACATGGGAAGCATCTAAGGGAAAATGAAATGAAGTGAACTACACCTACTCTAAAAATGATAATGTGATCAACATGCTATACATTAAAACTTAATCAATTCATGTGGTCACTATCAAAGGTGTTCAAAACACATCTTCCCAATCAAATGCGGTGACCCAAAGTCAAGTACAAGTCATGATCAATGGACCCAATTCCTCATTAAAACCAAAAAAAACTTCCAAAGTATCCATTGTCACTATCCCCAAACCACCAGTAATAAAACAAACAATTACTATTCCTGCAGCAAAGTATAACTTGGTGGATCAATTGCAACAAACCTCTACTCAAATTTCCATTTTTGAGTTGCTTAAGATCTCCTTAGTACATAGGGAAATTCTTGAACAATCAAATGTACCACAGGACCTTGATGTAAACAAATTCCAAGAAATGGTTAATCACATCTCAATGCCACATTACCTCTCTTTTTTAGAAGAAGATGATACATCATTAACACACCCGCATAATCAACCCCTTCATATTGAAGTCCTCATTCATAAATCCCATGTTAGATTTGTATTGAGAGATGGAGGCGCAGGGTTAAACATTTTTACCCTTAATCTGATTATGAAACTGTGTCTCTCAGAACAAACCATTGATTCTAGAAGAAAAATCACTATCAAATCTTATGATGAGGAAGAAAGATCCTCTAAAGGTCTCATTGTTCTATCCATTAGAATCAGACCGGTTGAAGGGAATGCCATATGTCAAGTTCTGGATCTACCCTTAGCTTACAACATACTATTAGGGAGGCCTTGGATCCATGAAATACAAGCTATACCATCTACTTACCACCAGTGTATCAAATTCCCACATAATGGGGTGGAAGTGACAATTCCTCTAGATGCCAATTATACTTGCAACAATATTAAGACAGGTAGTATGGTCCTGCATAACAAGGAAGATCCAAATGAAAGCATGCATGAGACAACCAAAGACATGGTTATGAAAGGTTTTGGGAAGACCTTAAAACTTGAAGAAACTAGCATGGGAGAATACAAGCTGGAAATGACCCCATCATTGACAGAACTTCCAGTGTCATCAAGATCCTATGGGAAACTTTCCCCATCTTTCACACCCAATAAATCTAAGAAGCCAGAAATTCACAAAGCAATTGGTATGGGTAAACCATCTACCTACCAAGGGGATGACAGTGAAGAACAAGTAGTCTTGGCCTAGATTTACTAGGGGGAACCCAAGGAAACAAAGGTAAAACATGTGGAAATATCCCGGAAAAAGTATTGTAAAGGATACAATCTACTCAAAAAAATGGGGTATAAAGGAAAAGGACCTTTAGGAGACAAAGGAAAAGGCCTTATTGAACCTATACACCTAGAATTCAGGGATACCAAAGATAAAATAGGGCTAGGTTTCAATAATAAATCTGAAGACCCTTCTTCAAGAGATAGTCCAATCTCTGATGATGGAAGTGATAAAGAAGAAGAAATAGAACTAGAACAATGGTCCTATGAAATATTATTACATATTGGCACAAAAAACCCTGAATATCAAGGAGAAAGGTATGTACCAAGCTGTGAGGTACCACAAGACACTCATATCCCTTTGTTGACACCTGCTACTATGCAAGAGATAGAAGCAACAACAGAAGGAAATCCAGCAGTACCATTGATAGCAACATCTACTAAAGACACACCCCGACAAAAGGATTCACATGTCCTCAATTTACCACACTTTGATCTACAAATGGCTAATAGAGTACATCAGGTAACTATTTCTGAATTCTTGAATAGGTCTAATGATGAAATAACAGACTCCCATGATTATGAGTGGGATTATCTATCTGTTTCCATAGAAGACATTAAAATAGATGTGATTCACATTTTTGCAGCTCCATCTAAATATAGAGAGCATTCTAACCCCACCTCTAACAATGTTGATATTCCTACAGTAGAGGAGGTATTCCTTCCCTGACTCATTGATGAAGAAACAGGCATTTTTCTAGACCTAGAAGAAATTCAAAGACTACAAACTAGGAGCTTCCTTCTACGGAGAGATGAAGATAAAATTTCCACTGATGAGTCACTAGAGTTCGGTCCACACATAGCTAACAACAACTTTGATAATGACAATCTGACTTTTATTGATCTAAACATCGATGAGATAGACTTAACAGAACATGTCATGTCAATTAATAGTCTTGACACTAACATGATGCTATCCTTCCCAAGATTTGTCTCCTTGTCTTTAATAAACCCAGAACTAATTGATTGGACTAATATTGATCCTACTTCTATCCTCAAATTCCCTAATAAATACACTTTGGCTTTCTATCTAAATGCTTGTGAACCTTACCATTCCCCCACCAATGCAAGGAGTGTGAACATGTCACAGGAGGATATCAAGTTTCTCAGTCACAAATTGAAAAATAAAAAGAAGAAAAGAACTGACAGTGAAAACCACATTGTGGTAGAGTCAAATTCTAAAAAAGTAAAAAAAAAAGATGTATCTGATGGTGAAAACCTCTCAGAGGCATCAAAAGATGAGATTCTTGATATCCTCCTTGAGCACTTTCAGGAAAGATCTTCAATTTTGATAGAACCAACACAACTAGTTAACTTGGGTACAACTGAAGTTCCTCAAATTGTTCACCTAGCACAATCTTTGTTAGATGAGGAGAAGAAACAATTCACTGAGTTCCTAAAAGAGAAAAAGATCAAATTTTCATGGTCTTACACAAATATGCCTGGGATGGATCTTGAATTGATAATTTTCCATTTATCTATAGCTCCTGGGATCAAACCTGTAAAATAGAAACTAAGAAAGATGCATCCTCATGTTGCATTACTGGTAAAAGTAGAGCTAGAAAAATTATTGAAAGCTAGATTCATTAGAGTCATTGCTTACGTAGGATGGATTTCCAATGTGGTCCCAGTATCTAAATCAAATAAATCTATCAGGATTTGTACAGACTTTAGAGACTTAAACAAGGCATGTCCTAAAGATGATTTTCCACTGCCTAATATTGATATTATCATAGACCTCACAGCAGGCTACCAAATGTACTCACTAATGGATGGTTTCTCAGGCTATAATCAAATTAAAATTGCTCCTGAAGATCAAGAGAAGATTGCATTTACATGCACATGGGGAACCTTTTGCCAGAACATTATGTCATTTGGGTTAAAGAATGTAGGTGCTACATACCAAAGAGCTATGACCACTATATTCCATGATATGATGCATAAAAACATGGAGGATTACGTGGATGATACCTTAGCTAAATCAAAATAATGGACTACACTTATTAATGAATTAAGAAAGATATTAGATCATATGGAGAAATTTCAACTCAGGCTCAATCCAAAGAAATGTGCCTTTGGGGTTCAATCAGGAAAGCTCTTAAGGTTTATTGTTTCAGTGAAAGGAATTGAGGTAGACCCTAGCAAAGTCAAAGCTATACTATAAATGAATCCTCCACGCAACATTAGTTAAATGAGGACATTACAAGGGAGACTACAGTCAATCAGGAGGTTCATGTCACAACTTGTAGATAAAGTACAACCCTTTACCAAATTTCTACATAAGGGTGTCACCTTCAAACGGGATGAACATTGTGAAGCCAAATTTAGAGAATTAAAAGAGTACCTAGCTACTCCTCCCATTCTTATGGCACCCATCCATGGAAATCCATTACTCCTATGTATTTCAGCTACAACCACATCACTAGGAGTATTTCTAGCACAAGAGGATGAAACTAAAAAGGAAAGAGAAATCTAGTACATCAGTAGAACACTAGTATCTTATGAGCTCAATTACAACATTATTGAGAAAGCTTTCTTAGCAGTTGTCTTGGCATCACAAAAATTAAGACATTATATGCTATCTCATACAGTAAGGCTCATTGCAAAGATAGATCCTTTGAAGTACCTCTTAAGGAAAAAAAAATTAATAGGAAGTCTGGCAAAGTGGGTCCTCATTCTAAGCGAATTTGATATTAAGTATGTGGACAAAAGAGCTATTAAAGGACAAGTCCTCAATGATCAATTAGTTGAGTCACCACTCCAAGATGATGAACCTTTAAGAGTTGAGTTCCTTGATGAAACAATTATGCATCTAATAGAGTATCCGTGGAAGATGTACTTTGATGGTTCTTTCATGCAAAAAGGCTTTGGAGCAGGGGTTCTATTCATAACTCCTCAAGGCTAAAAGATACCCAATTCTTACAAATTGATGTTTCCATGCACAAATAACATTTCTGAATATGAGGCATTGGTCAATAGTCCTAAACTTTCTATAGAATGGAAGATTGTAGAGTTACATGTGTATGGTCACTCCCAGCTCATTATCAATCAAGTAAATAGAGATTATCATACAAAATATGAGAAGTTGATTCCCTACAAGCAACTGGTTTATGACCTAAAGAAATAATTTGTCTTTGTCACATTCCAGCAAATACCCAAAACAAAGAATAAAGCTGCATATGCTATGGCTACATAATGTACCCAAGGATATGAATTTTCAAGGTCATTTTGGGTCCAATATCTTACCTTACACAGACTTTGATATAGTAAAAGGAAGGTGACTAACTTATCTTGGCTTCTATTCCTTGATGCCTAAGTCTATTTCTGACATTACATCCAATAAACATAGTATTCATACTTTCATAATATCAGTGGGTATTAGTGCTTGTTGTACTATCAGGTGGTATCCATTTCAAAAAAATGCCCAATGATGATAAAAATGTTACAATATCTATAAATCAGTGACAGTCCTAAGAGTCTGCATGTAGATGCATTTAGAGATTGCATGATTCATTTTTACTAAGAAAGAAATAGTATCAGGGATTTGAGATCAAAATGATTTCTATTTTTCATCCAAGTTAATTACATCACCAAATATTACTGATATCAATGTCATTGCATATTCATAACATACATTGTGCATTCATATATGAGAAAGAGAAAATACAAAAAAGAATTCAAGCATTGTATTTCATTCTACATCCTAAAAATGCATCCATACATTTTCTTGCATAAAGAAAATATCAAAAACATACATTTGCATATTCATTAAATATCATTTTAAACACATTCATATCAGTAATAGATCCAACAGCATAAATGATGTTATCATCTAAATCTAACTCATCATACGACCAAGATAAACATACATCACATGTGCATCAAACATATCAAAGCAAAAAGAACCCATGAGCATGTCAGAATCAAGAACAATTACATCAGATATATATATATATATATATATATATATATCAAATCATGGAACGGATAAAAAATATGGAACTATCTACAAAAGCAGTATTAGAGAATATTAGTGAAAAATATGGAACTGTCTACATCGCACCAAAAATGTGTGTGATTTTATGCACCTGTTAAGAAGGACACAACACTTCAATAGATCATTATATTAGTGAAAAAATAATAAAAAAAGCAAGGGTTTCAAGCTAAACACTAAAATCGATCTATTGCTTCCTATCTAGGAGGAGTTTGAAGAATGAAATAATCATGCCCTTAAATTATGCACAAATTAGTGACATATACAACCTAAGAATGAAATATTTGAGTAA
>MU224820.1:176174-192509 GCA_018584345.1 Thuja plicata
CTTCCACCTTCACATGGTTGGCCTTGTTAAGTAGAGAATGTTAAACTATTCTCAAAACAAAGAGAAGCTCAATAATTTAAGGTCTCAGTCCACGGAGATGCTGAAAAAATGATGAGAATCAATGATGCAGAGTTTTTAGATTATGAGAAGACGTATATGGAGTGGAGGCTAGATTGAGTACCAGTGTAGAGATGATGATTCAGTAACCTACATCTATAAAATCTTCACAACTATCCCTTCTTTGGCCTCCACTCATTCCTCTTCTCAAAAATGGTTATCTAGAAACTTTGGATAGTGTTTCTCATCCATGCACGAAATGTGTTAGTAATCATATAAAATTACTTTAGGCCTCCAGTATTGATGAGATGTACAAGTGTAAAATGTTTTTGTGAGACTGTGATCAATTTGTACAGTGTACATAAATGTAAGGCGATGATTATTCTTAACGATCGACAGGTAGCTAGGACAGTAGCTAGGACTAAAGATAACACAGCTCAAGAGACCATCATAGGTTGTCTCTTTCTTTGGTCTATATTATTGACATAATGTTTTACCTTTCATTAGCTCATCAAATCTGGGGATTTGAAAGAATTTAATATAATATTTTCATGAAAACATATATTATTTAAGTTGACGTTGCACGAATTTATCTCCTTCGCGCACTTGTATACTATGAAGATGGGCATGCTTCTTTATCATTGTCCTCATAGTCTACAAGTGCACGAAGTAGATAAATTTGTGCAATGTCAACTTAAATAATATATGTTGTCATGAAAATATTCTATTAAATTCTTTCAAATCCCCAGATTTGATGATATAATGAAAGGTAAAACATTCTGTCAATAATATAGACCAAAGAAAGATACAACCTATGATGGTCTCTTGAGCTATGTTAACTTTAATGTGCCTATCGGTTGGTTTTTTGACAATTTATAATTAATTCTAATAGCAACGCTATGCTTTCGATAGACAAAATGTCAGAGAAAAATAATTTATGACATTTATTGCGACAGTAATGCTATACGTTCGACAGGGAAACCTGTCATAGAAATGTTACACAACTGTCGCTCTTCTGACAGTTTAAGTGTCGTAAATAGAAAAGTTTCGACAGACCCTTTGACATTAAAGCCATATCACCAACAGGTAGATCTGTCAGAATTTGGTGCAAACTGTCGCTATTCCAACAGTACTAATGTCAGAAATATTTTTTCGACAATTCGTTTCGACAGAGAGTATATTTTTGATAGGTCTTGTTATCAAAATTTTGATGGATGAACCGCAGGAAATGTCATAACGAAGCCATTGTCATGTGAAAGTTTCTAACTTGACATGGTGTCAGTAAACTGATGGGTATGTCTTCTGTCACAATTTCCAATGCAAAAATGGTGATGGACTCAGGTGTCAAAATTTTGACAAATGAGCGTTGCAAATCTGACAAATGGCCGTTGAAATTTGACCTCAAATGTACTAGTGGCTCTAAGAATGAAGATAATAACAATGCATAATGACAAAGCTAAGATGCAACATGATTTCACAATAATCTTAACAGCATAACAATGCTTTCAATTCTAAAAATTAAGGGCCATTTGTGCTCAAAATTCATCCTATTTATAGAAGAAATGTGGAGAGAGAGGGGACAAGGACATTTAATGGAGGTGTAAAAACCTTAATGGTGGTGTAAGAGCATTAATGGTGGATAGAATTAATGAGGCATGGTGGAAGGAATATGCATTGAATGAGAGCATTTAATAGGCATGGTGAGGGTTTAAGAAGCATGGGTGAGGGTTTGAGGTCAAGCTTGAGAATTTTGACTTTTGGGAGTGGGTTGAAATGAATTATATTTAATATATTCATCCAAAAATAGGGAAATTAATTATTTAAGTTTTTGATTGCTTTTGATAATTAATTAGGACTATAGATAATTAATTACATTAACTTAGGCTAGGGGATATGATTTTGCAAGTGATGAGGTATAATTAGGATTTCATTTAATTCCTTTTTAATTAATTAACTTAGCCATGTTTTGATTTGAATTGATTTAAATTGAATTGAATTGATTTGATTGGCTAAGGTGAATAATAAAATTTAGTCATTAAATCACTTAGGAGATTAAATTTGATTTGAATGAATTATGCCAATTGATTGAAGAGTTGTCTTGACATAATTGGGGGTATGATCACACTTATGGAAAATAGGTTCTATGGTCAGAGTAGACCAAATTAGGGTGGTTACAAAAGTTAAGCCATGGTAAATGTTAATACAGTTGCTGACACACCAATATTGAAAAGTCATCAGCCAATGAGGATTCAGAGAAGTTATGATAGCTTAGAAAGGTAGCTGAGGTGTATTAGGATCAGCCAATCAGAACATAATTGACCTCTTGTCATATGTAATAAGGATTTTCATCAATTTTGCACTCATTTGAATTCAATTTCCTATCATAATCAGAGGATACATCTATGAGAAAGCATTGATGTCACAGTATGATGAATTGAAGGCATAAGTGATGGGATTACCCAATTATGAGTTGCATACTCTGATCATTCTTTACCATAAATAGATGATATTGGCTTCATTTTCATTTACATTGCTTTAAGAATCTAGAGTGAAGAAATTACCAAGTTGTCAGTGCTTGCAAAAATAGAGAATTGCCAACTTTTGAAAGGTTAAGCAATCCAGATTTCCAGTTCAGAATTCAGCGGAATTTGGTTGATTTTTTAGAGTTTATATTATTTTTAGTGCATTGCAGTTCTGAAGTGAGGGTTTCCAGTGATAGTTTTATTTCAATATCAATCATAAAGGTGTGATAAAAGCAAACAAACAGGATGACTAGAGTAGACAGTGTAGCTTCCACTAGTGGGAAAAGTAAAGAAATGGAAGATGAGGCCAAGGGGATAAGGAATTTCTTAGATGAATTCCTGATATTGCTGCCAAGATCAACATAGAACAAGAAATAAAAGGATGATATCCTAAATGATGACCTAGTATACATCCAAGATGCCAAAACTCCTGGCTCATCAAGTTATTCTCTTTTTAACTATTTTATAAAAAATTTGATGAAACTGTACCTGTGTCAAACCCTTGGAAATGTGGGTTAACCAAATTTATTGTGCCTGATGTATTTATAGATGTTGATCTTATTCTATCTTTATTCAACAATTATGATGTGCTTTACAAAACAATTAAGAAGAGTGATGGCACTATACTAGTGGTCTTAAACAAGAATTCTTTTATGAAATCATTCAACCTATACTACCCTATGCCAATAGAGATTGACTTGAAGAAATTAGAAGCTAGGTATGAAAAATAGAATGTGGTAGTTAAAAGTTTAGTATAGAGGCATATACCTAGGCAAATCAAGAATTATATTTCCCCTACGCTAGGACTTGCTCCTTATGCTTATAAGGATTTGAAACACTATGTCAAGTATATTTCTTTTGCACCCTATTGAGTATTAGGAAGAGATGGGGGTACAAAGAGAATCACTGCAGGTGTCCTAATGATTACCCTAGACTTGCAGGATGTCCATGCTAGCACCACCTATGATTAAAACTAGTATATAATTGATAGAATGCATGAGGGGTTTGTGACCATCCAGAAGAAAGAAAAGGAGCATAAGTTTCTACATTACTCCATTCTAATGCATTTGATAATGTATTATAACTACACTGTCATGGATGTGAACAATTTGAGGCCACAAAGAGTGCACCAGGGTCAGCCCAACCTTATTCAATTTTGGATAAGAATTTGGAATTATACTGCAAAAGATTGTGAGTTCTATGCATTTGAGAACTGGATAGTCTATCCATTACTGTAGTATTTAGGAGTGAACAAGAGTAGATTACCAGCCAAGTTGTTGTAGTTGTTGAGGCCTTGTGAGTATGTAGACAAGTGGCCTGGAGATCATAATTGGGGTGATTTCTACTTAGAAGACAATTTTACTATGATCAGAGTATATGGATGTTCACATCCACCCCACATACTATCATTTCATGTCCCTGCCAGAATTGCAGCAATGAAGTTCATATAGAAACTAATGTTAACAGATAAGGAGCATCTGGCTCCTCACAGAAAAGGGACATTCACTCCCAGACAGTTGAAAGTGTATCAGTTTACTATTGGCAAGAGAGCCATAGATCTAGTGAGAAATTGGCTAAGCCGTTATAGGATGGGTGCAGCATTATACAGGTACATTGATACAGAGGGATTCATTTCTAGTGCCAAGAAGCTTCTCACCCTAACTATTCCCTACACTTATGAGCATGAAGAGTGTATAGAGGAAGATGTCATAAGAAACATCATTGAGGATGAAGAAGTGATCTCAAGGGAAAATAAAATTAAAGAGTTAATGGACTTGGAAAGGTAGGTAAAGAGGAAAGGATTGTCCTTTGGAGGGGTTTTTCCTGATCTACAATATTTGAAAAAGATAGAGGCCATGATTGAGTCTCACAGTTTCCTATGTAATCAACTGGAGGATGCACTTGTAGTTCCTAAGAAGGGTCAACTAGAGCACTCCGAATCAGAGTATGATGATGACAGTGATGAAGGGTACCCCTCACCCATTGCCCATCTAGAAAATCAGGCAGTTGAAAAAGAACAAGCAGGAGATGAGAATATTATTGACCTAACAGAGGTCCCAAAAATAAAGGTTACCAATGATCCTCCTCTCAAAAGGAAAAAAGTTGAACTTGGAGAGCCTTCTCTGGCATTAATTTGTGTAAGAAGAGAAAAGAAAAAGGATAAAGTCAGTGTCCTTATTCCTGGCAATAGACCATATGTTCATCTATTGAGGAAGGAGATCGGAAAAGGAAAAAAGTTACAGCAAGATGAAGAGGATAATATTGAATTACCTCTTAGAACATGCATTGATGAAAGGGTAAGTTATAAAAAATAATTCTTGGATGATGACAACTTCATCAAGACCAAAGAGTTTAAAGATTTTCTTAGATGGAATAAGTTGCAATAAGTTGGCAAGAAACTTCAGTTGGATGGAGGAGAGCCAGTAACAGTAGAAGCCTTACAGGTTATACATGATTATGATCCCGAGATAGAGGAAATCACTATAGAAGAAGAAAGGAAACTGGTTAAATCCAGTGGGATGCTACTTATTGAAGGCTGGGATTTAGCCTCAGCATTTATAATTAACCAAATAAGGAAGCAACCAGACTTGAAATTATCATCAGAATTCCAAGTTGGAGAATTAATAAAAGGATTTAGTTATAACCCAAAATTCTAGGCTTTTGCAATGTGGAGCTTAGCTCCTAAGGATCAAAAGCCAACCTTATTGAATATTCAAGAAAATATGGTGGGTAGTCAGATGGTATGGTCAATGAACAATGCAAATTATATGGAGATCTCACAAGTGTTGTCACATTTTGCCCAATTGAATGTGGCCAAAAATGAACAAATATCATAGAGATATAACACTCTAATTGAAGGGACCAGTGCCATTGTGAAAGATAGGGAGTTGTGTCAGATTAAAATTCATGCTTTAGAGAAAGAAATTAAATATTTGACTCAACAATTAATGGAGAAGCCTGAGGTTATCCTAGCATCACCTAAGGAGGTTGCACATGAAGAGGTCCAAATAGATATAACAGGGGAGAGTGCTAAAATAGAGGAGCAGATCGTGGAGCATAATGAGATTTTCCTAGGATCACTAATGAGTATTTTTCAGCATAGGATTGACATATTAAAGGACAAGATTGATTTGATTTTAAATGCATATAATAAGCTTCCAATTTTGCATGCTGAGGTGACAAGTTTTATTTCTACTTTGAACCCCTATTTTGGAACATGGTCTAGCAGGACACAATTATTTGAAAGGTTGGCATCTCTGCGACCACATAGAAATGACCTTCCAGATATAGTGACAGAGGTTGGTGATGAGATTGAGAAAATAAATGTAACTTTGTATTTCTTCAAAGGAAAGTTAAATCAGATTGAGGCCAGGATGAGTCTTTTTGGATCAGATTTCAATAGATTTATTCCTTCGATCAAGGGAGATGACAGTTAGATCAAATCCTCTGAGGCATGGAAAGCACATTTCAATTCTAAGTTACCTATGAAAGAGGCATTTATTACTGATAATGCAGAATTGGATATGGAATGTCATAACAAGATTTTGGATGAAGCCTTTAAGGCCTAGACTGACATCAATAAATTTCTAACAGATGTCAAGAGTATAACAAATACTCGGTGGAACAGGCAGAAAGCACAACTTGAGAGTATAAAGAGATTTAATTGGCCTTCTAAAGATGTTGTGGCAACATGGGACACACTAACAAAGCCTAAGAAGAAGAAAGCTATTACAGAGGACATTGATGTCATTGATGAAGAGTAAAGAAGACACCTGGGACCTGATCTTAGAGCACAGGGAGAATAACTACTTCAAAGACTAGTGTAGGTTAGCCTAGAATGGTAGTCAATTGGTCTTGTTACAAATATATGAAGTTATTTTGAATATCAACAGACAAAGGTGCCAGCTGGATGAAGATTGAAGACCAAATTCAGTTATCAACAGATTTTGTCTTTTCACCATCAAGAGGATTAACTGAATATTTTTTTCTTTTAATGTCCTCCGAATCAGCTTAGTCATTTGAAGCTTGTTGCATCCTTGATCTTTAAGGATTCCAAGATGACTAATGCTCACTATAAATAGAAAGTTTTAAGATATTTTAGAGGATGGTAAAATCAAAACTGCGAGGCAGGCTTATGAATTGTGTCTAAGTTTTAAGTTTTCAATAAATTTGAATGCATTGAAATCAAGACACTATCAATGAAATACAATAGAATTTCCAGTATCATATCATTGATGTCTTTTTGCATTTACATTTAGCTCTTGTATGTTTAATTTGTAAAGCATTTTAAATGTACCAGTTATAAGGTAACTATGTTATTATTTGTGAGTTGCTTTCAAGGAGGGTTTAAATCTTGCAAATAGTTATAGAGGGTTAGGGTTTTAAGTAGGAATTTGATACAGGGGTATGAGGGTGAAAGGATAGTTTTTAAGGCATTCTATCTAAGGTTTTATTTGTGTTTTAATTAATTTTCTTCAGTGAATGTATGTTTCATTTTGACTCTATGGCCTAGGATTAGGCACTAGTCAAGTTCTGATAAGTAGTTGTTATCAACAAATCAATCAAATATTGAATAATCTTTTACTTTTTATTATTTAGAATACACATGTCTAGTTAAGTGTATAGAGAAATACATTTGATCATGGTGATTCCTTAAAGAGAGAATTCATAGGTTAACCTTCCTAAGCCAAGTGGCCTAAAAAGAAGAAGGATTAAAAATCCTTGATCCACTATAAGATTTCCTGTGAAGCAGTGAATCTGAAGATAGGTGCACCTACCTGAGTTTGTGGAATTTAAAGTGTAGAAGGAATAAGGTCCTTGTTATTAGCCTTTTCCATGTATGAATCTGAATTGGGAATCTAAGAGTCAAGCATTTACTGTTGTATATTGATTCTACAAGAAAAATTGCTAACAGGGTTGATGTGGGAAGATCTTTAAGTGTTGGGTCCCTAAGAGGCTCAGGAGCACCTATAATATCATCAGTACTTACAAGACTTTTATAAGCATATATATCGGAAACATTAAAAATAGGAGACAAACCAATATGAGAAAGTAAATCAATCTTGTATACATTGTTGCCACACCTCTTCAAAATCTTGAAAGGACCAAGTTTCTTCATCATGAGTTTGGTATACTTCTCCTTGGGTAGTCTCTCTTTCTTAAGATGAATCATCACCATATCTCCAACTTTGAATCACAACTCTCTCCTCTTTTGTCTGCATGCTCTTTATACTTTTTAGTAGTATGTTGTATCTTTTTTTGCACTTTTTCACGGATGTCTTTCATTACTTCAGAATAATCCTTTTCTAAGGAACTTCTCTTATACATCTCCTTGATATCTTTGAGTTCTAATACCCCTCTAGGGTGAACACCATACACAATCTAAAAGGGAGTTAAGCCAGTACTCCTGTTGACTAAATCATTATATGAGAATTCTGCTTGGGCTATGATAGAATCCCAAGTGACGCCATGCTATTGAGTGAGGCATCTCAAGAGATTTCCAAGAGACCTATTGATGACCTTTGTCTGACCATTAGAATGTGGGTGATATGCAGATGACATGGAAATTTGAGATCTGCAGGGCTAATACATATCATCTTAGGTTCTTAATAAGAGAAATCATCCCATTTCCCATCAATGGATAGTTTCTCAAACATCACTTTGAGTAAGGAAGAAAGAGGCCTCTCGCCATCTGTGTATTCTATGTATAGTTGGATTTTAATTAATCCTGGTGCCCCTTGTTGGCACACCTCCTCCCCTTGTAAATTTACCCTTTGTCAAGCCTTTTTCCCTTGTAAGTAGGTTTGGTTTTCTTTTCCCTTTTTTAAAAAAAAAAATTTTTTTTATGTTGTTTCATCCCAAACCCTGATGTTTTTGTCCCCTTTTATAGGTGGGAATGCTTCACATAAAAAAAAAACTACTCATCGAGAGACTCACCTCTTGCATTTTAGCAGTCCTCAATCTACCACTTGGGTGATGGTTGGTCGTGTCCTCATTCAAGAAAGTCTTTAAAAGTATGACATAATAGATTGGTGAATCTTCATTAGGTTTGGAAAAAATTCATGCCAATTACTAATCAAAAGAACATAGATAACTAAGTCATCTACGTAAATGGAAGAACACAAAACAAGTTGAGGATAGATCGATTGTACTCCCAACAAATTTCACACAAGAAAGATAAAATGTATCTCGAGTCAGGAATTTCCTCTCCTCCTAAGAAATTTAAATAAAGAAGAAACCCTAGAACTTGGGTTGCATGATATCTCATTTCGGCGTAAGTTTTTATGGATTGAGTATGGTTTCTCTATTTCTACCATAAATTATTACATGCATCCCTTTCCAAGCACACACTTCACAACTTGGTAGGACTGAGTGTCCAAATCATGGTGAGTTAGATTCTCCAGCACCGGCTAAGGTCACACTGGTCAAGAATCTTTGATGATGATAAGACCCTGGTTGGATCTACCGGTAGGTTCCATAGTTCTCAAATGCATAAGGCATTTTTCCCAGTGATTCACCATTTGTTATGCCTTGTATACCTATCCCTACATTTTGTCTAGCAAAATGTTGGATCCCCTTTTTTATTTTCATTATCTTTATTTACTTTCTCCCTTTTCTTCTGTTCCTCTTGGATCCGGACCCTAGAGTGTCTTCCTATTTTGTGGCCAATGAATTTTGAACTCCGGGCATTCTTTCATCCACTTCTATCTTTGTTCAAAGAAGTGAACATCGGGTGCCTTGAGGTCTAGACTTCAAAATCTACTTATCCCTAGAATTCTAATTAGAAATTAATATGCTCTCCTAGTCATATAAAAGGCTTTTACTTTTTCACTTTCACATTTACCATGAACAAAGTCATCTCTTGAATGATTTTTATGAATTGCAAAGCATTTTCTGAGCTCAAGTTTTAAAACTGTGAAATTGTGCTAGTGCTTTTGACTGCATCGAAGTCGTAGAATTGGGTTATCAAAGCAGCTAGTAAAGTTTTATTTTAGGTTTCATCCTCTTTGGCATTCCATGTTCTAGGTAGGTCCCTCTCTTGGCCTTCTCATTCATTTTATTTTATTTTCATTTGTTTTGTTTCTTTTTTCTTTTTTGTGTCGTCTAGAACCCACGTTGTAAATAGTGCTTGTGCAGGGCTTTGGGCTTGTTTTCATTTGTTTTGTGGTTCTAGTGTCCGCCCTCCATGGCTATCCAGGTCTATGGGTGGGTGCCCTATAAATTAATGTAAATACTTTGTAAATTTTGTAAATGCCCTATAAAATTGTAAACTAGTGTTAAATAGTGTAAATGCCTTGTGAATTCTTGTATATCCTATAAATGGGTGTAGTTACCCTATAAATTAATGTACATTCTTTGTAGATTAGTCTAAATTTCTTGTATCTACTGTGTATATTTGGTACATTTGTATGTATGGTTTAATTAGATGGTCTTTGTAAGTAGGAGTGTGAGTCTATCGAGTCGAGATTCTTAGCGAGGTTCGTCAACCACGCATTGCAATAATAGGGTCCTAGGCTCTATTTCGAGTCAACATGGCCCAGGTCATAGTGTCAAATACCAAACTCTACTGAGTTGCAGGAACCAAAATAGTTGTAGAGATGAGCTCGTGTGCTGAAAGGGCTCAGTTGGAGTTTTTCTCTCTCCTATGTCATGTCCATCTTAATTATGGGACTGGTTCCCACAAGTGGACATTTAAATTTTTCCTAGCTAGCCATCAATACCCATTATTCTATGCCAACTATCAACCAAGTGCCTTAACTTTGTCTTAATGGACACACACGTGTTTAAACCTTGAGATGACTTGTAATTTAATTGAATGTCACGTCAACCACCCCACTTGCACTTTTTTTATAATGGGATTATTTATCCCCAGGTGTCTTGATAATCCCCAACACATCCTTCATGATAGTTGCCCAAGTTAATATCTCAAGACTTCTCCCATCTCCAGCAGAAATTAATCACAAAATAAATGCCCCTCTCCGGTATTCTTTTAATAACTAACATTATGTTTATTTTAATTCTAACAAGACAGGTGATCCTTGAAATCCTAGAATCCAGAGTTTTCATAAGCTTAATATACTATATATCTTATACTAATGATCACCTGGTCTTGGAGGTTATCATTGAAAAAATGGCAGCAACAATATCACCTCTGGGAATTCTATAACTTCCAAGCACATCAGCAGTTCCTACCAAGAAATCAAAGGCAAAGAAATATTTTGAGAATCTTCCATTGGTTATGAAGTACAACAAGGAGGGGATAGTTCAGGGATCCTGAATTGAAATGATACTCAGGGAGGTCACCAATACAAATTTTAATACTTGGGCTGAACTTAATGGCCTTTGTTAGGTAATATACCAACTATAGTGAGCCAACGACCTAACGTCAATGAACATAGCTTCCTCTGGAATCATCCAAGAAGCTATCTTTCCACACTTAGTGTAGGCTCCATAATTGATATTGCTCATTGCCAAAAGTTACAATGTGATCGCTCGATCTATTGCCACATCCCCCAGAGTTCCCATTGCCTCCTTAGATCATGATGTCATTGCCACAACATGGAATTTTATTTCTAGGGTTTTGTTTTCCTCACCTAGATAGCCTCAATAAATCAATTAAAAAAAGATAGAGATGCGGCCTAGCACCTCCACAATGCAGAATGGATGAAAATCTCACGTCAGGATTATAAGAAAATGAAGTTGGATATCCCTTGCTCTGAGTTCAAGGAGATAATATAGGAAGGGATAATATTTTTGTGCAAAATTTTTGGGGAACCTCACACCTGGGAATTCTCCCTGTGGATGTATTATTTTTTGTATTTATGACCACCAATAATTAGCACTTTGTCTGGGCCACAATCATATCAAATCATGTGGATGTCCAAAAAAAAGGTGGGAGATGACTACAAGTTTTTAATGACCTCTTTTTTTTTGTGGTCCTTAGCTTGATACCATGCAGGAATTTGGGGACTTGAAATAGTTGGTGTCCTTGAAACCAAGATGAGGCAGCCCACCCCATGGGATCATTTTCCCCAGATCTAGTGGGATGGATGCTTTCAACATTTTTTTAGGGTAAATGATGCCTTCATGTTTTACGGGATAAAGGCACTTACTTGGGATATAGGATTTAGAATATCTCTAGAAGCCATGGCCATGATAAGCTTGTGGGGATGATATTTCATCTAATTTTCACAACATACATATATTTGGGTTACAGGGTTCACCAAAAACCCATTTTTGTTACAAAAACACTATGAGGATAGAATTGTACTATTAGAATTTTGTAAGAAGATACTGGAGGTGCATGCCCTATTAGCCACCAAAAATATCACCTTTGTATCCTTCATGGTGGTATGCAACAGATATACTTGCTCCCTCACAGCAACTCAGGAATTAGAGAACAAGATAAATAGTTTGAACTTAGCCAAATTTACACTCAGCCACAAGAATTATGATCCATGTGGATGGATAGAGAAGGCAATGCCATGGGGGTCTCAAACCCATGCAACACATTTAAAATATTTTTGGGAAGATTTTCAAGATGATTTTGAGGTCTAGAGCTGACATTATGTAAAAATATCAAAGGGCATGATGGACTGTCTTGACCTCCGAATTTCTCACAGAAGTTCTCCGATAGTGAGTTGCTTGAAGACCCTAAGTATAAGGAGACATGTATTGATAAGATGGACCTCCCATCAGTGATTTGGGGAACCCCAAAATTTTTTACAATTGTTGCCATCTTGAGAACTATTGTTGAGAAAAGCCATGCTCATTTTGAGAAGGTATGTCCAAAGAGTGTCCATTTTTACAATCCATTTTTTATAGCAGTCGGTTCCAGACCCTAGATAGGGGAACAATCCAAATCCTAGGGTAAACAAAAGGTTGAAACATCCTCCCAGCCATCTAACCCAATCCCATAGCCTCTTAAGAGGAAATTAGATAAGTAATTGGAAAGGTCAAGGAAGTTTGTAGAAGTGGTAAGTTCCACAGTAACATTTAGTCTCAAAGCCACCCCACTAGGAGGGAATCCCCGTAGGATACAACTCCCTCCCTAGTTGCTCAATTTGGTATGCCATGTGACAAGGATATTGGGGAAGAAGTAGCGACAGTCGTTACCGGGGCACTACTCCAAAGAAGGAAGAAAAAGAAAGTAGATAGATCCCCTCCTGATAAGGACCCGAGCTCAGAATCTGAAAATATGGCTAAGGTCCAGGATATTCCATCCACTTCCTCTTCCCAAAAGGATGGCACCCTAGAAGATATATTGGATTTCTACCAAAAACATGTCGACAACATCTTCCAGATCGATGAATTGGGCAGTCTACATGCAATGGAAGAAAGGGTGATTGAAGAGGTGGCACAAGAACTAGACATAGGTACCCTCTAGGAGGAAGAAAAGATTGAAGAATCAAAAATGTTCCTAGGCATAGGAAGAGGAAAACTAAAAAAATGAAGCCAAGAGAAAACTAGAGGAAGAGAAGGAACAAGAAAATAAATGGGTTGAAGAGAAACCGGTAACTTTGGGGAAACTAGACCTAGTGGAACAATCGTACCCCTAAATGAAATGCTCCAACCCCCAATAGGTGACCAAGGAACACTTCTTCCTCTTGATCAAGGCTCATTGCCTCCCCTAGACACATACAAAGAGGACACTACATAGGGAGTTCAACAGGAAGCCTAAGATGAACAGATGTTGTAGTCACCGTCATCTTCCTTTCCCACAGAGAATATCTTAGGAAATGATACAGAGATTGGGGGAGATAATGTAGGTAATAATCCTGGTGCTAATTTTGATGATCCAATAATTGAGGAGATGAATCAAAGGCCGGGGGTACCTCTGATTCAAAAATGGTAATGAGAAAAGCACAAGGCCCTCAACAGTGGCTGGTAGAGTCCTTGAGGAGAAAAATGCCGACAAAAATCTTAGTCCCTCTATTGCTTTTCGAGATGCTGGCCAAAGGCTAGGTGGAAAAAAATCCCAAGAAGGCTCATCCCCTCTATACCACCTAGAGGGACCTAGATGGATATGTGGTGGCAAAAGTGGCGGCCCCACCGATAGACATGGATGAATCTGAGGTAGCAGTCAAAGATTACATCATAACATAGATTCCACTGGGAAGAAGAGACTAAAGAGGATAATTAGATCTCTTAGTTGAAGAAAACCATGTTACTCATGATAGGTACAAAAAATAACATCAGAATATGAAGGTGTTCTAGGCATTAGAGTCAAATTTCTGGAGGCTCTTAATAGAGTTAGCACTTCCACTCTCTTCCGTAATGCCTAGGCCCCTTGCCCATGGAACTCCACTTCCATAGGGTGACATAAATGTGCTAAGGGTAATAAGAAAAGAAAGCATTGGTCATAGATGAAAGAGTAGCCAAAATAATCAGGGGAATAAGAAGCTTCTTCTCTGAGTCCCTCCCCAACTTCTTTAGGGATCAAAACACTATGGATCGACTAAAGATCTTCCTTCCACCCTGGTAGATAGAGTCTGAGAAATATGAGGATTAGAAGGATGATCTAGAGGAATTTTTGAACCTCAAAAAAGAGAATTTATCCAAAAGAGACATTTTGTAGAATGAATCTTATAAGTTCTTGAAGACCCAGTACTCCAGAATTTCATTCTGAATAAAGATGAGATAGCAACTGGTAAAGGTCTTAGAAAATCATCTTTTTTGGTCTGGAATCCATTGGACCAGTTTACAACATTCATTAAGGAAATTACTTTGGCTGATCCATTGAGCCACGAGACATACTCCTGTATATTCTTTATTAATTAAATTTAATGAGGTAGATAAGGCACAATTCCAACCATCCTTATATTTCAATAGTTCAATAATGGGACGACTCTCCAAACCAGTGCTCAAATATTATGATGTCACCAAGGTGTTCTCAGAAGTGAAGGCAAAGACCAAAGATGTAAATGATCACCTTGAAGAAGCTATCAGTCATCAGGACTATCTAAAAGAGGTATATGAGGAGGGAGTGATCAAAAAAATGAAGGCCTTCAATAATTTCAAGGAATAATAGGTCCTTTAGGTTTCATGATTCCCTCCCGTGAATCCATATTCTTCTATTCATTATTATTTGAGCGTAAGCTCCCAAAGCCCAGAGTTATAGATTTATTCTTTGTATCATTTATGGTGGTATGCATTGATGGTTCCACATAGAGCCGATCGATCACCATATCAAATCATTTTCAGTCTTTTTTCAAAGATCTAGCAAGTATAGTATGACATCAGAGGTGATAGAAGAGGGGTAAAAAACTACACACATTTTCCCAGTGCCTGAGGCACCAATCCAACATTTAATGTCTTATGAACAGGGAAGGTACTTAAAGATAGAGGGTTGTATCTACATTTATGGAGTGTCTAGTTTGAAGAACCTGGAAGGAGAAAGTCAAATCCACATGTACAATAGGATTCTTTCTTATGATCGATCTCCCTGATTTCTTCTCCTATCTTTTATTTTCTCTCTTCTATCTTCTCAATGATTTATATAATAAAATTATTCTGATAGCACATGTAATAGCAACTATGGATATTGTATTTAATGTAAATATTCTGGTTGTATAGGGTGTGGGTCCCAATGTAGATACATAGTTATGTCTATCAATAAGAAATTTGACGCCATTCGAAGGTTTGACAAAATTGATGATTTCATTGTCCATTATGATTGTTTCTCCCATGATTTTAGCTTAGTGATTTAATCAGTACCATTAGATTAATGTTCCCTTGGAGCCATGGATATATCAACTTGTGATACTGGATTTTGAAGTGAATGAAGGGATAAAGATTTCTCTTGGTTCTACACTTTGTGTTGTCTCTAGGTCTAGATTTAGCTAATTAATTTAATGTTGTATGCTTGTTCATGTCCTCTACTCCAGTGATTTCATAGTTAAAACCAAATAATTTTGCTTCACTACTGATGTATGTGTGGTTGATGATCATATATACATTCAATATTGTTGTTAGTTATTCATTTGGAGTATTGTTTTATGTTAGGAAATTTATGATATGACTATAGATAGATTGGTTTTTCTAACTGTGGCTTACCTTTTTATTATTTCATTGGTAAAGCTAACTGAAAATTGCAAGAAACCCCACGCATCCTAAGTCCCCAAAGTTTGATGAGTTGAAATCACTAGGCCCATTAACATAAAATAGTCACTTGTCCAACTGATCCTTTCTCACACTGCCGTGACCCGACTACCAGGTTTTTGGAGGTGAGGAGAGTTCACTCTATGGTAAACCTCTTAAGGAGGATTTGGTTGGTACTTCAGCACCTGGTGACAACTCTCACCCCTATTATCAAGGACATCACAAAGTACCATCAACAAAAACTGGAACTAGAAGGAGGGCATGAGCTCATCCTTTTTGGAATATTTCAAGACAACACCTCCCGAGGGTTCCCCAATTAGTAGTTTTACAAACCAAACTGATGAAGGTCAGAGGAGGAGGACCCCCAATGGAGATGTCCTAGCCCCCAACCAATAACCACACAATGGAATATAAATAACAACACAGAGATTTGTATTGACACAATGCAAATACTCATAATAGAATGATTATATTTTCATCCAACATGCCCGGCTGTAAGGCCTTCTGGTTTACAGCCAAATACAATGAAATTACAATAGAAACTCCATAAGATCTCACAAGATCCAAATGAAACCCTAGCTAGCCCAGATCCACACACTGGTAGGAACACCCAAGGAAGATCTAAACTTGTGCTCGCAAGCCCACCAAGCAATCT
>MU224820.1:195405-209441 GCA_018584345.1 Thuja plicata
CCCAAGACCCAAGTAGGTCCACACAACTCTACCAAATCCCTCACACATGAAAATAAGTCCACACAACTCCATCAAATCTCCCAAACATGCAGGATAGCCAACTACCCTGGGATGCTCCTGCATCACAAACTTTCCATCGATTAGGATCATTCTAGCCCCTAAGATTTGAAAGGATCCTTTGATCAGCCCTAAACCCCAGAGATTTTTTCAAACTTATACCTCCCATCTGAGGAAAAATAACCAACTCAAAAAGATAGCCCTCGGCCCACTTATCAGGGCTTACAACTCCTTAGAGTATCCCTGCATCGGTAACCTTTGAGGCATAATCCCATGACACTGGCACTAGCTACTGATACTCATGTACAAAAAAATCATAATGCAATCTGGCACCCCACTATACCTCATCATCTCTTATCCTCGTATAGGCTTCCATACAATGTGGTGTACCCTATAATCTTCTGAACTATGTAAGCACTCAAGTCACAATGAAATGCTCAAAAATATAGTGAGTGTGGCTAATCAAAATGAAATAGTGAATATAAAGGGCATATTCACCCTATCCTTGTGCCACTCCTTGCAATATAAATAAGGATGCCAAACTACAACTATAATATCATCAAATACATGGCACCAATACTCTAGTTTCCTAGATCAAGGTTGTACCATGTCACCACCATACATATAAATATATGGATCTTCTGTCTCTTGAGTCCATGGAACAACTGGTCTTGTCACTGGGATGTTCTCCCAAGCTGAGATTTGTAACAATATCATGCCAATAGACATAATCTAATCATATATGTAAACAACTTGATGGAGTGTAATACCCACCTTTTAGTTTTCTTTTCAGTTTCGGATGCCAAACTTTTTTAGGCCTTTTGATGTATGTGTGGTTTATTTCAGTTGATCTTGAGGATATTTATGTATTATATTTCATTATGTTATGAATCCACTACTTATTATGTTATATCTTCTATGTACATGTGAGTTGTGATTATTGAATGATGCTTATGTATATGTTAGGATTTGATTTTGATTATGATTTTCTGACAACACTGACCTTAGATTTATATGCACATGAATCATTTGTATGTTTTGTATTACTATTTGATGTGCTTGGTATGGTATGGGACAAACTCATAGTTTCTTGCTTCAGTGAGATCCACATGATAACCTAGTCTCAACCATTGTTTGTCATATTATATATACATGTATGTTCATCTTTGTGATGACATGTTTACAAGTATCGGGCTATGTCTTCCCTGAATTGGTAGGAGTGAGCGTGCCCTATCGCAATATCACAATGGTAAGAGAGGGGAGATAGTATTCAAGTCCAAATCCTACCCTAAACCTGATTGTCTGAAGTATTGGACAAGTATCAGTTTGACTACCCTACCCAGATTCATCTAGTTGATGTTAATTCGTGGACCCTATCCTTGTTTGTGTTTGAGTTGATTTTTTTATTTCAGTTGAGTGCTTTGATATTTATGTGATTTATCATGTGATTAATTTAATTGAATATTAGTGGAATTAATTATTAAATATATGGTATTCAATTAATTGAAAATTAAATTAAATACCTATGTTTAATTAAAAAGTTAATTAAAGTGCAATTATTGAATATTGAGATTTAATTGATTATTTAATTGAAAATTAGAGTAAATATTATTTTATGCATTATTAAATAATTAAATATTTGAGTGCATGGATAAGATTGTGCTTTAAATATTTAATCTATTTAATATATTATTTAATTAATTACATGTGCAAGTTCATTATTGAAATTGGAGTTTGGATTCAAAATGCAACTTGGTTTAATAAGTCAAAGTTGAGTTGTGCAAGTAAATAGATATTTTAATTAATAATTATTATTTACTTTTAATTTTGAGTTGAGTCATTTTAGGGCTTAACTGGTGTGTTGTCATTAGGGTTTGCATGATTAGGGTTAGTTGGTTCTCTTTAGGGGAATTATTCTCTCATTTGGGGAATAATAGGTTTTTGGAGCATTTTTGGAGAGCTTTGTGTGTTCTTGGCATTTGGAGAAATTAGGGATTTGTGTGGTTGCATGTTGCGTTAAAGTTTGGTGTGAATTCATGATTGTGTTTGCTTGGAGGATTCAAGGCTCAATTTTATTCAAGGGCCTAATTTTCTTTCCGTTTCTTGCATTGGATCTAAGGTAGGGTTTTGATCCTTTGTTGGTTTCAAATCTTGCAAAATTTTTGTCGTCTTCGTGCTTGATTGATATTATTTTCTTAATTAGGAGTTGTTTATGATTTTTATTTAAATGGGTGTTCTTGAGACCCTAGTTTCCTTATTGTTGAGAAAAAATATTACTTAGCATAGTATTGTTATGCTATCCAAATTTTGTAGGAAAATACCCTATAAAACTCTTAGAAAATGAAAAATTAACTATCCTATAGTTAGAACTATAGTAGAGAAAAATAAATGCTTGGAAAATTAATCCCCTTAAAAGAAAAATCAATTTCCTATGAAAAATTAATTGGTTGAGAAAAAAAAATTACCTTCGAAAAATACAGTTAAAAAAAATAATATTCACCAATCCTTTAAAAATGGGGAAAAAGCCAAAAAGAAAAAAAATAAAAATAAAAATAAAAGTCCTTTTTAAATTTTTGTTTTCGGAAATATTCTTTTTTTTTTAAAAAACATTGTTTAAAGCTTAAAAAAAAGGCATTGGAAGAAAAAAAAAATTATAGAAAAACATTTTAAAAAAAAATTGTTGAGGGGGCGGTGGGACCCAATCCCCACCACCCCACTCGTGGCAATAGTCGGCTGCCCAGGGCAGGCTCGTGCTACCGTAAGGCAGCATGGCTACCGTGAACTTAGGAAGGTGGGTGGGGGCTGCGGGGACCCCCCACATATAAATTATTTTATATACTTTGTTTTTTTTAAGTATTAAAATTTTTAAAAATTAGTTGTTTTTTAATATATTTTTTTAAAAAAATAAAGTTTTTTCTATTATTTAGTTTATATATGTGTGTGTGTGTGTGTATTTTAATTTGTTAATATATATAAATAATTTGGTTTATTATTAATATGTATTAATTCATTAAAATATATATTAAAATTAGTTCTAATTTAGTTTTGTTTAAAAAGATTGTGTTAATTAATTTTAAATTAGTTATTAAATATGTTTAATTTTTTTTATTGAATATGTTTAATAAGAAGGTATGAGTTAAATTGTTCATTTAGTAAGCTTAACTAATATGTTTTATTTAAAAAAGTAATTGTTGATTTAAATTAGTCTTAATCGATTGATTATTGAAGTTGTTGAATTATTTAATGAACATTAGGTCATTGGAAGAATTTAAATAAAGATTATTTTATATATATTGCTAATATCATAGTTGATTTGTTGGAGCATTAAACGATACTAAAATATATGGGCGGATTAATATTGTTTTGCTTCTAAATATTACATTGTATTTTTATACTCGAAGTAATTATAGCTGAAGTTGGTAATTATTCCGTAGATTCATTTATATGTAGATTTTATAATTAAATCTATAGGGATTGTTAACGTTCAACTTCATTAAATATTTAATTATATTTGGATAGTAATAATAATGGATGAACGAATTTGTACAAATAAGATGTTATAAATTTGTTTATCCCAATGTTAACACTGTGATTGATTAGTGTATTCTGAATATGCATTTATTACACCATGTACTATTTGAGTGTTTGATGAAATGAATTATGTATACTTTTATATCATGAGATGTTATCATGTTTTCGGGTATCTGTTTGGGATAGATGACCTTTAGGATGTAAAACCAGAGGTTTTGGGTTTTGGTTTCTGCATGGTATCTTGTATGAAGTCAGTTCGTGTTTCTGTGATGATGTCATGGTCCTGATTTCTTACATCCCAACCTGAATTGATATATGTTGTATTTATGGCCTTATGAGGATATGGTTACTGTATGGTCTTTGAGAACCTATGTGCTCCTGTGTGGGAAGGATGTGATTTGAGATTATGTATTACCTTCATGTGTTGATTATGAGCCTAGATAGGTTAACTAAGTGTATAGAGGGGAAGTAGCTTGCAATGAGTCCAGGGTCCTAAGTGGCTACTAGGGCATTTCATTGGCAAGTTACTTAATAAGTGAAAATATGAAATATTAAGGGGTTTTAAAATGTACTAATAAGATAACTAAGCCTCTACCCATGCCTTGAGTTTATCACATGCTAAGATGGGAGAGTTGGGATCCTTTTCTTAACGAAAGGATTACTGAGCCACATAGAGTCACTTGGGGGCCAGCATCCAAGAGGGAATACTAGGGTTAACTCAAGGGTAGAATTATGTGATGACACTTCCCTATATACAACTTAGGTTTTACTACGTGCATTGGTTACCTCAGGTATTGTTTAGTGGTCCTTATTGTGGTTTAGTGAGCTTGTAGGATCTTCCTATGCATTTGAGTATGATGTCATGTATACCTGGATGTTGCTTACTTGTTGTGTAACCTGTGTGAGTGGGGATGTTACTATCTCCTTAGCACGATGGGAGTGGACCTTTGTTTCCATGCGGTTGGGTGGTAGTGATTCTTATTAAAATTGATATATGACAGTTTTGCTTCATGCTTGGATGATCCTTATTACAGTTTCATCTTCTTAGTCTTTTGGAGACTTGTTCAGTTACATGATTTATATACTTGTACCATATGTGGATATTTGTTATCATCCTTTGAAGGATGTATTGTATTGCTTTATTATGTATTGTTACATACCCTGTGACTTGTACAGTGGATGTTGATTTGGTTGTATACCTTTGGTATCAAATGTATAAGTAATCTTTTATTACAAGATGTATGTTATTGGATTCAGATGGTGTATCATTTATGTTAGTTATTTGTAATTGTTATTCATAGATTATTATGCTTAAATAATTCTACGTCAAGGGACCTTCAAGAATTGTTATCTATGTTGAGTTGTTCTTATGTGTAGGTCATGTACTTCATTGTATTGCTTCCGCATTGTTATCATTATTATTTGTAAACATTTAAGAAAAAATTCATTCCATAAACTTAGCGTCATGTTTAGGTTAATTTATCCTGGGTTCCTTGTCAGGGAATTAAATGGAGCTGATAATATAGATGCGCAAGTAAGAAGGAACACCAAGCAAAATGTCGAGGCCTCTATAGTAACTCCTCCAACAATCAACCCCAACCACATGAAAATACTTGAGCACTCCGTTCGGGAAACAAAAAACCACCAATAAATCTAGCTAGCATAGTAGGAAGAGAAGTATAATGTGCCTCCATGGCCTCCCATGAGATAGTCTACCTATCAATGAAAAGATCACTGAAGCCTCAATGAGTTGCAACAATACCCTGCCAACCAGTCTTATCATAGTATACAATATCACCAAAAACTAGAATACGAAGGATCCTATAGACATCCTCTAGAGTAATGGTGATCTCATTGGTCAGTTGGGAGGTGGAAGGTGTTGTGCTCTTAGTGCCATCCCTCAACAAGAGAAGTCAATAAAACTCGATTAACCTGATACTTGGGTATATCTAGAAGATGGAAGAAACCACACTGTAAAAGCACTCTACACTCATCATCAATCAGGAAGACAATCAAAATGACAATCAGATAGACTAAAAGCAATCAAAGGTCATAATATAATGATTTAGAGGTAAATAAAAGATGACATCAGGTGAAAAAATCACAAATTTAGGTACAAACACATGCTCATTGTCTCTAGATGAAGGATCAATAACCAAAAATGAGAGAACAACAGGAAATGAAAGAGTTTCTACCACACACGCTACACTTCACGGGAAACAAAAGAGAATTTCTTGTAAATGAAACAATATAATGGAAACACAATACTATTTTCTAGAAATGACAATAGACAATTGCAAAGGAAAGGAAAGGAATGGTAAACGAATCAAAAATTACTGAAAATGAAACAAACTACAACTAACTATTTCAAGCACATTTTTCCATACAAAAAAAAACAATAAATGAAATAATTGAATGTGTGGGAAGGACAACGTACTGGTGGTCCATAGTGGGAAGGTCTCTAGTGTCACTTGATCAACACAAAATGGTGGGATTCAATGGGAGTCGATATCTTCTCTCTCCAGAGCTCTCAATTCTCCAATAGGAAAAAGTGAAAATGAATAGTAAATATGATTTGTTTAACCCTATTTAAACCTAATTATTTCCTAATTAATGACCTTTTAAACTTATATTTGTTCATTATTACCCTGATCAATTTCTCATCAAACATAATCAATTCAATCCTTACGATCAACCAGGGATCATTCTTTTTCATCAACTTTGTTAACATCAGAATCGAAATTGAAAATATTTTGAAATTGACTAATTTGTCATTTCAACATTTACTTGCATAATAAGGATTTTTTTCTTTGATTTCCCTTTCGAGGGGGTATGATCAACACAATTAAGGTGTCAGTAAAAGTTTTGACAAAATCTCAACAATTATGGTGTGTATATATAAACTATACCTTCATGAAATTAAGGTGCAATCTATCAATTCTATGGAAACAAAAGTACAATTTAATCTAAAGAATTGACAAAATAACATTTAACATTCCATGGATCTCTAAATAAGCATTCTAATGAAGCTCTCAGACTTAATCTCCATTAGTGACAGTCCTAGAATGAGTATTCATGTGTAATGATGCCTAATCTAGCTCTCAACTCTCAAATTACAATGCAATTTCATTCAATTATGCTCAATTATGCTCTCAAATGATATGCTCTTGATAAAATTCTCTATAGTGTAGATACAATTTCTCATGAATGTCTAGGATTCTTTTTTTTTATTGGTAACATTTTGTATTGATATTGATAAATGAAAATTACATAATTAAGCCAATTATCTATTTGGCTGCCCCATTACATTCAGATTGCTTGTCTACCCCAGCATCTATCCATATAGTCCTAGAACTATAGAGTTAAAGATATTAACATCACAAAACCAACAATGCCTACAATAATTCATCTATACATTAAGTTGATGCAACTAGGAAAACACATCAACAACATAGGCTATCCCCAAAACAAAGACACTGGAATATGCCCTGCCACACAGTAGGACACCCTGCCTCATTTCTCTTTAAACCAAGCTATTGCATCTTCCTTGGAGAAATTTGGGATGGCACGGACATCATCCATTGTGAACCTATGCTTTCTTGTGCCACTTGTAGTCACCTCCCCTAGGAGGGATTTATCAATCCACGTTCCTGCACTTGTAGATGCCCCTGCCTCATTTCATCCACCTTTGGCCAGTTGGTGCCTCAAAGGTTCACCAGGAGGGTGCACACTCTTTTTGGGGGTCATCTTCTTGAAGCCCATGTGTTCAGCCTCCTCCTCCTAGTGTTCACCTATAGAAAGGTGAGCATCTTCTACCATACCTTGGAAGCCTTCGGCAGATGTACTTCCCAAGGGGTAGCTGACGACCAAACCACCAGGGGTTGCATGGAGTTGTCTCCATCTCCAATTTTCCTCCATGGATCCAAACCCATGTCTATCCCAACACCCATCTCGGCCCTATTGATGATTTCATCCACCCCCAACAACCACTATGGATCAATGCTTGCATTAATGACCTTACAGACCTCTTCCTTTGACTCCCCAACCATCTACGCCAGAGAAACAAACATAGAAGCAAAATCCAAGTTTGTCCTCCTCCTCTAGTAGGAATCCATAAAATCTAGGCCAAATAAATCCATGACGACACTCACAAAGGCCATATCTTCAGAGAGGAAGATGTGCTTCAGATGCCTAACCATGACATTTCCCTTGTAAGATTGGGTTTGGTTGCATGATTCCAGTGCAAAGTTTGCTTCGTTTTCGACTGCTCTTCTCAAAACCTGCTCAAAGTGTGCCAAAAAAAGGGGCCAATCTCCACATTAAATGCATTCACAAGAAGGATCTAGAAAACATGCTCATTCATTACTTACTGCTTGCAGGTTATCACATGTGTGGCGTTACTCTCCAATGAGTGCTTGATACGGGGTAATAATTGTGCATCCTTATAACAAGTGGATGTAAAGAAATGGAATTGACTTTGAATTAATCCACTTTGAAGAGAGTGAAATATTCAAATGTGGCATTATGATTCTTGAGGGGTTTACTTGCTCCTAGGTTGGCCAATTTATCGTCCTCCCCATTTGCCTCCCTATACACATGGGAAATCCGGAAGTCCTCAAATTTCAACAAGAAGCATCTAATCTATTTAATATTCTTGTCGAGGTGCCATGACTCTAGATTGCCTTTCTTAATCCCATTTATGATGATCTCAGAATCCCCTTCTAGGTGAACCTTCTGAAAGCCCATTTTTACTCCCAATAAAGTTGCCTCTTTTGCAGCTTCACACTCTGCCTCATTGTTGGTTCCATCTCATAACCTCTTTTGCTACGATGTTGCCTTCATAGTCCCGAGCTATGCTTCCACTCCCAAAAGTGCCTGGGTTACCTCTGGCTGCCTTGTCAAAATTAATTTTGATCCATCCTTCGTCTAGTGGTTGTCAAGCACACCTCAATCTTTGCAAGCAAGGAGTGACCCTTGAAGTCCCATTAATGAGACAAAATTTGATAGTGGGTATGTTGGCTTGTAGCCAAGCATCAAACCTCATAAAGCAGGGGTTGTGCTTGCTTGATGAGGAGGCAGCTGAAGAGATGACTTCTTCTATAGCCCTTTCAAGTCACTGACCAAAGGTAGCAAGAAACTCTTCCTTTCCTTGGAAGATTCTCCTATTTTGTTGCTTCCATAGTTTCCATAGCATTGTTGATGGGATTACCTTCCATACTGCTCCAAAAACTGACCCCTAATTCATCTCCAGCCACACTTTCAACCATCCTTCCAAGGTTTCTATCACAGGGCAAGCCCATCCCAATTTGGCTTTAGCCATGTTCCACACTTCCTGGGAGTAACTACAATGGAGTAGAAGACGATCGACCATTTCTTCTACCTCCTTTCATAGTGGGCATCTGAATGGTCCCTGGAACCCCATGCACTAGAGTCTTGTGCCTGTAAGGATTTTTCTATTGCCTGCGAGCCAAGTAAAGGAATCGGCTTTGGGAAGGCATTCCTTGCTCCAACACAGGTTCATCTCCTAATCAATTTTGTTGTGGTTCCCTTCCAGAAGCATGTACCCAAGCTTCACTGAATAGTTGCCACTTTTGGCACCACTCCAAATGAGCTGGTCTTCCACAGGAGATGCAATTAATTCTATTCCATCCAAGATTTGTCTCATGCATTCCTTGTCTTCATTGCTGATTGCCAGTGTTGAGGGATCCTCCCAATTCCTTGGACAGCCCATGTCTGATGGCTGGTTATCTATATAGTCTCTAACTCTGGTACCCCATAGTTGCTGCATAAGTGCGATCACTCTTTGGGGAACCCCAGAGGAAGCCAGTTCCTTTCCTCCATCCCATGAGTCATGCCAGAAATCAGCCTTCTCCCCATTCTCGATCTTCCATGTTAGGTGGCCAGTGATTAGTTCTCTGCAACTAAGGAGGAAGTTCCATATGGCTGAATCTCTTAGAGGATCCACAATAGTCAGGATCCATTCATCTTCCTGGTTGTCCAAGTATTTGGCTCTCAGGATTTTAACCCATCTCTACTTCCCAACACTGAACATCTACCAAATGAGCTTGGTTCCAAGGGCTATGTTGAAGAGAAACCAATCCCTCACCCCCGCTCCTCCACCACCTTTCAGTTTTCTCACATGTGACCAAGCCATTAAGGGGATCTTGTCACCCTCTTGTGAGTCGTTCCATAAAATTTTTTGCATGCTCCGTTGTATCAACTAAATCTCTTTCTTGGGAATTCTGAAGCATGCCATAGATTATATTGGCATCACTGAGATTATAGCCCAAATCATGGTGATCCTCCCAGCTAGTGTGAGCCACTACCCTTTACAGCTATCCATTCTATCCCTGCAATCTTCCACCAAATTTTTCTAGATAGGTCCACTCCCTGTGCCACCAAACAGAGGGGATCTAAGGAATTTCCCTGGGAGTTTACCAATCCATATGCCAGAGAGACCATCAATGGATCTTTGTAGTCTTGGTTCTATGTGGAAAAAATAGTTTTCTGACTTATCCCAGTTTACTGACTGTCCTGATGCCAAGCTATAATCGATCAGCACCTGTTTCATTACCTTGGCCTCTGCCATCGAAGCCACCCCAAAAAAAAAGCATCATCTAAAAATTATGAGTGCGATGTAGGAGGTATCCCATTCACAATCTATATGCCTTTCCAAGCCCCACCCAGTCTATATTTGGAGATTAATCTCCCTAAGACCTCTGCCAGGATGATGAATAAGAACAGGGAAATTGGGTCACCTTATCTGATGCCCCTGCTAGTGCTAAAAAACCCTTGTGCGTTGCCATTGATGAGAACCAAAACTCTGAAGTCTAAGATCATGCTTCTGTTCCATTTTAGCCAGCATTCCCCAAAGCCAAAACTCCTCATAACATCAAGTAGAAACGCCCTATCCACTCTGTCATAGGCTTTGCAGATATCTAGTTTGAGCATCATACACCTTGCCTTACCCTTTTTGGTAGTATGTATCACCTTGTGAGACACAATGATACCATCCACAATGCTATGGTTGGGGGTAAAGCCACTTTGTTTTGGGGAGATAAGAGAGTCTAAGATAGTTTTTAATCTATATGCAGAAATCTTAGTGATAATTTTATAAACATTATTACACAGGGAAATGGGTCTGAAATCATCATACCTTGTTGGCTGCCCTTTCTTTTGGATGAGGAAAATTAAGGTGTTATTAAAGTCTTTCAAAATAAAGCCTTCTCTTCTTGACTCCTCCACCAACCGTAGCAAATCATCTTTGAGAAGCTCCCAAAAATTTTGGTAAAAAAAAGCCTGAAATCCATCTGGCCCTAGAGCCTTGTCTCCACCCATACCAAAAACTATGGCCTTGAGTTCCCCCATCATGATTGTGTTCATGAGCATGCTATTGTCCTCTTCTGATACAATGTTTGGAATGATTCTCAGTACCATGTTCTGTGCTGCCTTTTTGTCTACCTGTTCCTCTTGCCAAAGTGCCAAGAAGAAATCAACTACTTCTTTGTTAATACTGTCAGAGTCTTCCAAGAGGGCCCCATTCTTGTCTTTGATGGAATGAATGTGGTTTATGTTCTGCCTTACCTTCAAGGAACTGTGGAAGAATTTGGTATTCCTATCCCCTGTTCTTAGCCAGTTCTCTCTTGATTTCTATTTGTAATGTATCTCCTCCCTCTTCAGGATTTTTTAATATTTGACCATTAGGGTATGTTCAGTTTGGAATTCCACATCATCCATCCCGTGCTCCAACACCTTACTGTTTAGGGCTGCCAAGTCCGCCTCAACCTCTGCTCTTGCCTTCAAGATGTTGCCAAAATGAAGGTGGTTCCATTCCTTCAATTTCTGCTTGAGGTGTCAGAGTTTGGAGAAGAAATGAAATGAAACATTGCCTTCAACCCTAGGCCCATTTAGCCACCACTCAGCAACCAACTCCTAAAAACCATCCACCTGAAGTCACATCTTCTCAAATTTAAAAGGACACCTGATCAAGATCCCATCCTGTTGGACCATCAACGAAATTAGATAGTGGTTGGATCTTCACAACCCCAGAATGTTGCCTTCAAACACAATAGGCAGAGCCTACCATTCTCCTACCAAAAAAATCCTATCAATTTTCTCAGCGATGTGTGAAAAACCTTTCCTTCTATTTGTCCACGTGAAAAGGCCTCCTTTGACAGGGACCTCCCATAGTTGATTGTGTTGTACAAAGTTCTAGAAATCATTCTGAATTGGGCCTAGGGTGTGGGCCCCTCCTTTTTTTTCTCCCAAGTTGAGAGTAGCATTGAAATCACCTACTACCATTCAAAATTCATTCCCTAGTGTTGCTAGAAAAAGTCCAATCTCCTGCCATACTGCCCGCTTCTCATCAGATTTGGTGGGTCCATAAACATTAATCAAGACCCCTAAGAGTTTGACAGTAAAGGAAGAGAAGTGAAAATATTTCCAGCTCCTCTTCTTGATTAGGGGCTCATCTTTGAGAAGTCTAGGGTTCCACAGTATTCCCAAGCCCCTGAAGCCCCCACAGCTTCAAAAAAAAAACTAGACCACCGCTGTCTAACACCTAATACCTTTGTAGCCTCCTCAACTTCCATTTTGGTTTCCTGAATGCAAACAATACCTTCTTTTTCCTAATCGAGAGCTCTCTTGATTAGGCATCTTTTGTCAGGGGAATTGGAGCCCCTGAAATTACACATAAGGAACTTCATTTTTGCCTAGGAAGGACTGTGTCCCTCCTAGATCTTAGACAGGTTTGACCCTTCATGCTGCCAACATCCTCTAACAACTGCTGAATACTTTTCCTACCCCTCTTATGCAAGCTTCCATTAGCATTGCATTTTTTGGCCTGGGATTGAGAGACATTACACCTTTCAGAGAGCCCAAGCTCATCCCTTTAAGTAATGTCTCCCTCTTCTATGAGCTCTTCAATGTCCAGGAGATTCCTGAGGAAGGGGATCATCATCCTTGTGGGGGACCTAAAGGAAAGTATGTCTTGCACTTGTGCCTCCTCATCCCTACCCCATTCTGGGTCAACTGGCTCGGCCTCTATGGACTTCTCCAAAATCACCTTCTGCACCTTAATATCTGGGTCCAGGTTTGCACTGTCTTCCATGACCCTATAGGAATCTTCTTCAACCACCCAGAGAACTAACTTTGTGTTCACTGCTTGTTGTGGGTCTTGAGGGTAGTTTCCTTCTAGAGCCTCAGCTGTGATTCTTCCTATGCAGGAGTGATTAATCCCATCACATGAGACCACCACTTCTCCCTCCATCCCTTCCAGACTTCTTTCTTTTACCGTCACCCTAGTCCTATAATCCTCTCCTTCCCTTGATTTGGAGGGTCCTGGTTCCCGTGTGCCTACAAGATCTGCTGGAGATTCCTCTACCTTATTTTTTCCATTTCTTTTAACTGAGCATGTCTCCACCATGTGTCCCCATTCCTTGTAGCTATTGCACCAGCTAATTTCTTCCTCAACCTCTATTTCTTTCCACTAGTAGCCTTCAATCGTTCGAATCTCTACTGCATGTGGCAGTAGCGGATGTGGCTGCCACATAATACAAATTCTTGTGTGTTGGCTAAAATCCTTCTTTTCAATAGCTTCATCTGCTTTGATGTGTGATAGCTAAATGTGGGCCTCTGATTTAGCCATACACTTCAACATGGTCATTATTCTTCAGCTCCATATAGGAATGAATATCGATTCATTCACCCTGCATGTCTGGAAGAGTCGACCTGTTTCCTTCTAGAAGGTAGGAGTATGAGCTTGCTCTCAGGTCATTGCAAGCTCAGTGACTACACTGAAGACCTAAACAAAGGATTTAATCTATATGCTAAAAGTAAACTATTGATTAATCTAAATGATTATGCAACTTTGTTGTCAATCCAAGCTACTTAAGATTCAGTTTTAGAAGCACTAAATGAAATGTGAGATATTCAATTTTAAACCCAAATTGAAAGTGTGCTCTAAATTAAGTTTACATGCTTGAATAAAATAAACAACAATATTAGCTAAATGAGAAAAATGCTAAGAATGCTGATACAAAAATTCAGTATAATAACCTTAAGCAAACATTAGGATCCTTTGTGAAGAAAAAGAGTTTCTCTTTTATAGAAATATCTCTCAAATCGATGGTCAAGATCGAACAAAAAGAGTGGCTCAGATTCGATTGAAGAAGCACAATCCATGTGCAAATGATTTGATTGGTTGAGAGAGTCAGTTGATTGAACTGACTGATCAGTTATTTTGGAAACTTCCAAAATCATATCATAGTTAACTGAAATGTTTCTAAAATGATAATCAGTAGAGAATCAGTTAACTGAGTGAAACTGGATTGTTTCCATTTTGATAAATCAGTTAACTGGATTTGATGATGTCATATGCATTTTTAATAATTAAATTGATTTTGAATGCACATTTATGTTTTTATAATTAATTTAATTCCTTTTTGATT
>MU224820.1:212504-236902 GCA_018584345.1 Thuja plicata
ATCGATTAGGACCTAGGGTTTAGGTCAGATCAGTTTGATTTGATGAATTGCCTATTTGATTTAGGACTTAGAATAATCAAGATTAGGGTTTCTTGATTAATTGCTGAGATTGGGGGTCTAGGGTTTAGGTGACCATTTTTAGGTGATTACATGATGAACTTCCCTAGTTTATCTCCTATCATCTTAAAGATCCCCAGGGTCCAGTATTCATAGGGGAGATTGTATAGCCTAATCCAAATGGGAACCTCTTCCACTTTTGCCTATTTGGGGTTAAAGTTGGGAATCCAATCTTTGATATAGAAACCAACTCCCTCCATCAAGAAGGGCCCATTAAACATGATTCTGTTTTGTCATGTTTGGACACCATGATTAACTGGAAGAAACCATTAGTTAGGGTTTTAATGATTACTTCCTGCCCCCAAGTCTCATTGACCCAACAACACAGTTTGGGCAATGGTGGCCACCCACCTCCCCATTTCATGAAAAAGGCTCTATCCTTAAGCATCTTAACCGAAGTCTTCCATTCATCTATGTCTACTCGAATGTCTATCGCCTTGTTTTCTGCTAGGGATGGGATGTCTTTTGTGAATCCTCCAAATGTTAATGGCCTCCCCTTGTGTCTCCATATCCATTTCTAGTTGGGTCGTGTCTCCTTCCCTTGGGTAGTGGCTAAAACATCCTACCTGTGAGGAGCAGTTGATGGTCTACGAGTTTGTTACTATCTATAGTTATTGTCCTAGAAGTCACCCCAGGGCCGCGGGGGTCTTTACAGTTGTCCCAGGCCATTGCAGGTATGCCCTAGCTACCATCTCTACCTACCGCCACCATGGCTATGAAACCCTAATCTCCTCCTGCACTCTGCCATATTTTTTTCCAAATCCCACCTCTTGCTAATAATGAATGTCTAGGATTCTTAATGCTCTCAAAATGTATGTTATTTATAGGATTTCCCAAGGGTAGGGGATAGAGTTAAGTTAATCATGATCAAAGCATGGTTGAGTTGAAGGCTTTCAAATGGTTTCAAATGAGGAGACCATTTAAATGGTAGTCTCAAAGGTTGGGACAAAGAGACAAATTTAGTGGTGAGGGTTTTGGAGATTAAAATGAGTGATCAAGATTGCAAAGTTTGGAGTGATCCATGTGATTTAAATCCTTTATTCTCATTGGATATTCAAATTCTTTTCCCCTTTGTTGAAGGAGATTAGGATTTCATTAATTCAATTAATTAATTAAATTAGCCATGTAAGAGAATAGGTTGATTTTGATTTTTGATTTTAAACTATACAATTAATTGATTAAATAAATTATATAGCTTTGATTTATCCATTTTAGGCTTATATTTAATTAATTGATATATTTATTAATTGAACCTTTGATTTGATGTAATTTAGTCTCTTTTGATTTGATCCATTTGATTTGATTAAATTGCCTTCTGATCGATTGAAATACACCTGACCAAATTTAGCTATCTACAAATGCCCCTATTTCAATTGATGTGCGAAGCACATCGATTCAAAGAAAATTGATGTCTTGATCTTGGTTGATTGATTGATATCTAATACAATGATGTCTGATGTGAAAACCTGATTTGATAATCTGATGCAAAAATCTGATGTGAGAAACTGATATGTAACTTGATGTGAAAAACATATATGTAACCTGATGTGAATCTAATGCGAAGCTTGATGATGAACAACCTTGATGTGAAAAAATGATAAAAATGCCCCACTGATAGCAATTTGAAATTTTAGTGCCCCAGATTTTGTTTGGAATGTGATAACAACAATGTTTTGACCATATGATGCCCCCTCAAAAATGAAAATGAAATTGATAGCAGAGGCAACAAGATATTGAGAAATGAAATAACTAGGTCAATTATGTTTTCATTTCTGAAAACAAGATTTACCAATTGATCTCAGTATGCCCCGGTGGTGAAACATGTCACTTTTAAAGTCAAAATGGATAAAAAATCAAATTAGGTCAAAAAGTTATAAATAGAGGTAAAAAGCTCATTTTTACTATTCATTTTCAATTTTTACCTCCTATTTTAGCTCTGAGACTTTGTGAGAATATGACAATGGTGGTCCCCATACGCGAGCATCAGTTAGAGAGAGGCTACAAATTCTAGAGAAAAACTTACTATGGACCTCCGGTGAGTGATTTTGACCTTCTCCAACATTTATAATAGCATTTATTGCATTTAATTTATGTTTCAACACCTAATTAGGACTTTTTATGCATTTTGTAGTGAAGTTACACGTATTATGTTGTTAAGTTGCACATAGATAGGTAAAGTGATGCATCCACATAGTGAAGCAGCATGTAGAAACTCATAAAATGATGCCTAGGAAAACTCCTAAGTCACGCATAGTAAGAATCAAATCATGCATATGAAACCCTAGCCAAAACCCTAGATTTAAGTTACGTGTACTAGTGATGAATCACATGTATGCTACAAAGTAATGCATACTAGGCCATGTTACACCTATGAATGATGAAATATCATGTATTATAGGGAAAGTTACACGTAGCATAAAATGATGTGTGCACCCATAAAAATTGTGCGTACACATAGGCAAAATTATGCCTAAGTGTAAAGATTGAAAAACCTTGATCGTTTGTGATCGTCTCTGATAGCTAAAATATGAAATTGATAACAAAGACAAGCGGGTTGGATTTAGTGATGAAACCAAGTGTTTAGGATGTTAGGTTGATTGGTCAACTAGATGTTTGATTATATCAATCTGATTGGTAGTATAGATAAACTGATGTATTTTCCCCTTCTCACAATATAGAGTTAGGAAAAATAGTTGATGTTGCTCAAAAAGAGTGATAGGTTGATTTGATGATATATTGATGTAGGATAATCCATTTAAATGATGATACTAATCGAATCCACCCGATTTTCAAAAAAATAGGTTATGTTCTGGAAGTTGTATGTCCAGAGTGTCCCAGCTTAGCTTGTTGATATGGTATATCATTTTTCATCACATGAGAGATGTATTATCAGGAGATGTGGGTATTCTATCTCTTAGAGCTTCCTCAGTTCCAGATGAACCATGGAATTCTCACAACTATGGCAGAGCGATGGAACTCTGACCATAATACCTTCCATATTCCCATGGGAGAGATGACAATTACACCTGAGGACATGTATAGATTACTATGGATCTTGACTTGAGGAGAGTGGGTTTATTATGATCAGGTGTACAATGGCAGTGCCTATAGATGATTCTTTAGAGATTGGACTATTGGAGATGAGAGTATCACCTGGGCACAGTTTGCTTTGTTTCCTACTCTGCCTATAGTTTTGGGTGAATTGATCGGTGGAGTTCTATTACCAGATTGTCACAGTCATGGTTTTGCAGTTGGTTGGGGTCGCATCATTGAGGACATGATTGTAGATCCTTGCATATTTGATTGGGGTTCCTATGTACTAGCGCAGTTGTATCATGAGTTGCACCATGTAGTATACAGGGGTAGCACTTCATTATCTGCTAGAGTGATGTTATTACAATTATGGATATGGGAGCACATTTCTATGTTGAGACCAATAGCTACCTGATAGAGAGATCCTGGATGGTCATACACATATTTGTATGAGGGCATGCTTGTTCATCCTTGGCTGGGCAAACTTTATCACTAGCATCGTATGATTGATGACATTGATTAGGTTATCTGGAGACCATATCTTAGTTGTGAGGTATGATAAGAGGATGATGATGAGTTTCCATATATGTGTGCTCCTTGATGGATGATAGGTCGATCACCTCTTGTGATTGAGAGATTTTACTGTTATATAGTATCTCATTAGTATGGGAGGATTCAGCACATACCACATGGTTTGGCACTATATGCTTGAGTCTAGGCTGAGAGATCCATGTGGGGTGTACAGGTGGATTTCTAGTATGCATGCAATCCAATAGATAGACTAGAATACATGTAGTGGGATATGAAAGAGTATATAGCAGATGTAGGGATGTTAGCAGATTACTCATAGTGATTTGTTAGACACAGATTCCCTTAGTTCACTAATCTTGGTGAGCTGATTCCTTATATAGATGATAATTTAGATGATGATGATGGTGGGGGTGGTTGTGGAGGTGGACGATAGAGAGCTCCATGGAGATACAGAGTACCTTAGTGAGCTAGAGGCAAATATGGGGTTCATGTAGGACTGTGGATGAGAGGTGGTCATGCACGGGGGAGAGGTGGTGGGTTCAGTATGAGACTAGTACAGGTAGTAATGACAGCAGTATGGGGTCAGTGATGAAAGAGAGATATGAGATAGGATTAGATACATGTTTCTAGACATGGTTAGGGTCCACATATTTTGGCACAACATATGCTTATATCTCCTCAGATTCTAGCATAGTAGGTGCCTATAACTCCTCATATTCTAGCACAGCAAGTGCCTATAGCTCCTTAGATTCTGGCATAATAGTTTCCTATAGCTCCTCATAATCTAGCATAACAAGTGCCATAGATATAGGTATGACCTTAGGTATGACCACAAGTATAGCCATAGATTTAGCCTAGTACTATTACCAGGTTAGAAAAGGATGTGTAGGGATTACAAACTAGTTTGGCTATAGTTACTAGCAAGATAGATCAGGTGGAAAGCATGATGTATAATTTCATGACCATGATGGCACATAGGTTGAGTATAGCAAGTAACATTCAGGTACCTCCTACTATACATGATAGATAAATAGATAGAGATCTAGATGGTACAAGTGGTTCAGGTACAAGAGATGCATTAGGTGCCCCTGGCATGTCATGATTGATTATTAGATAATATGTATTGTATCATATGTATCAAATATTGATTTGATCAGGACTATTGATGTACCATTTTGATATTATGTAGCTTTGATTATTGCAAACATTTGATTCATATTTATGATGACTTTGATCACTTTGATTACCTTGATGATATATGATAGACTTTCTTTGATGTTATGATTCTATATGATGTTTATGCATTTTATTTCTACATGTTATGGATGCAGTGCCTTATGTATGAAATAGTTTAGATGAATGAATATGTATGAAAGTCTATTTCTATATTCTTTTAATTTATGATGGTTGAAATCTAAATGATAAATACAATGCAATGATCTTTTTTATACATGCTATGTTTTTGTATTTGATAATGCAATATTTCAATGAAATGTACCTATGTGAATGATTAAATGTTTAATGGCATTTGGATAATTAATAATGATGTAATGATTTAATGTTTAATGAATGCAATGATAAATGCACAAGAAAGTCTTCATAATTGATTGATTTGGACCAAGATAAAGATATCAAATTTTTTTGAATAATCAACCCCCTTGAACTTAGGAAATCCTCTAAATGAAATTCATCTAAGCATGAAATGCAACTAACTGTCACTTTTGTCTTTGAGAAAGAAATGCAAAAGAATATATATTTTCATCATTGAGCTTTTTGAAACTAGGAGCAAGCATAATCATCACTGATTGGATAACCACATCATGATAATATGAATACCGCTTTCATCAATTTTTTAACCATTAGAAACTAGTACAACCCTCACTAGTTGAAAAATCAACTTTGGGATTCTGAATACCAATTTCATCAGATTCAATGTTGCAATTGGATTTTGGTATTAAGATATGGAAGATCTAAATATCCAAGGTATCTGTTTGCATAAACAAACAAAGGTTAACCCTCCTTCCTATATGAATGTCCTCAATAATTCTTTGATGACCATGTCCTTAGACAAATTCACATAGGTTAGTGGATCTTCCTCAAAATAGTCACAAAAAATCAAAAAAATATCATGTCTTCATCATCGTCAATCTAGTCAAAACATCATCAATTAGCTAAAAAGAACATGATTCAATGAACATCATCAAAAAATTCAAGTGTTTTGTATTGTATCAATATTTTCAATAGAATTTTGTTCATTCTGATCATTTAAGTTTTGTCAATTTTTAATCCTGATAATAAGGTCATGAAGCTCAAGGATCAAGTTGCAAGATTGAATGCTTGGGTTTGAATAATGATATCCATCAAAGATTTCAAAAATATCTAATCTCTCATGTCATGTGACCAAAAAGTAGCACTTTCAAATCCATTTATATCCAAACCAATGCTTTTCCCCCAAGTGAATATGAGACCATGTGAAATTGGGAAAATGAAACCTAGTATGTGACAAGATTTTTGACAATGCAGCTCAGAGAATTTATTATGACTATGCATAAATGACGAATTCAATGAGGATATACAAATGAGATGATGCAAAATAAATATGTAAAAATGAAACTAGGTAATACCTAAGGGATCAAAAAGTGCATGTTTACCAGGTTTTCACCTTTTGAATTTTTTTCTCTTTTTCTCTTTTTTTTTCTCTTTTTTGCTATCAAGGTGCCTATTGCTAGGTTTTCACCAAGGCACTTTTCTCTTTTTCAAAAAAAATTATCTAATTTTTTTTTTGATATTATCAAGGTGCCTATTTGCTAGGTTTTCACCAAGACAACCATTTTTGATCTTTTGAATGTTTTTCTTTCTTCATGCTCAATTTTCCTCTTTTTATGCTTTTCCATTTTTTTTTTGAATTTTTGATCGTTCTCATTTTTTTGGATTTTGAACTTTTCTCCTGTTTTTGGATTTTTGAACTTTTCTCATGTACAAATAATTCTACTAAACTCATCGGATACACTCTCATCTAATACTCTTTCAACCTATACTCTCTCATATGATTAGGTATAAAACCTCTTTAAATGAACACTGCTAATAGGTTCTTGAAACTTGCCAACTTCACAATCAGCTAGCTTGTATGTCCCTATTCCAAAAGAAGAAGTAATCACAAAAGGTCTAAGCCAATTTGCCTCCCATTTTCCTTTATTTTCTCTCTCTGCTTGGTTTTTAGGGTTTTCTCTCAACACTAAGTCTCCCACTTGAAATGTTCTAGGCTTGATATGTTGGTTGTAGTTCCTTGATATTTTGTTGTGATACACTTTCAAATGCTCATAAGATTGTGTTTGATGTTTTGCTAACAATTCCAATTGTTGAAGTCATGCAACCCTATAATCCTCATCATTTATCAATCCTTTCAATGAGACTCTTAAGGATGGGATCTCAACATCCAAAGGTAGAACAAATTTTGCCCCATAAACCAAAGAAAATGGTGTTTCTCCCATTGGTGTTCGAATGCTTTTTCTATAGGACCATAATGTTGAGTTTATTTGTATGTGCCAATCTCTTCATGATTTGTCAACCGATCTTTTAAATATTTTGAGGATATTCTTATTTGTAACTTCAGCTTGTCCATTTCCTTGAGGATAATAAATGGAAGAAGAATGGTGTGTTATATGAAAGGTCTCACATAATTCATCCACATCTTTATTGTTGAATTGTTTCTGATTGTCCGTAATAATTTCATGAGGAATACCATATCTACAAATGATGTGATTGAGAATAAACATAGAGATTTGTTTTCCCATTGCAGTTGTCAATGGCACAACCTCTACCCATTTTTAAAAATATTCTGTTGCAGTTATGATGTATTTGTGACCATTGGAAGAAGGTGGATAAATCATTCTAATAAGATCAAATCCACAATGGTAAAATGGGCATGGTGTAATGAATATGTGTAACTCTTGTGCAGGCACATGGATCATGTCTCCATGATATTGACATCTTGAACACACTTTGACAAAGTAGCAAGCATATTTTCTAAGGTTTTCCAAAAATACCCCATACGAAGGATTTTCTTGGCTACGTTTAACCCACTTGAATGAGACCCACAAATACCCTCGTGAATGTCTTATAAAGATTACTTTGATTCCTCATCCTCTAGACACCTAAGTAGCATTCCATCAAGACTTTTGTGATACAATGTGTTAGATAGGATAGTGTAACAAGCCGCTTGGCATATTAAGTGTCATTTTTGGGTACAGGTTTGGTCTAAAGGTAAAAATTGGTCTTTTAGATAGGTAAAAATGGGTCTATACTAAGATGATTCATATCCATTTAGAAGGAAAATTATTTGAATTTCAGGTAGGTCAAAAGTAGGTTTCACCAACTCTTCCGCCAAGAATTCATACCTAGCATTCTGATCAGGCATTTGAAGTAAGGAGGCCAAAGTAGCTATAGCATCTGCTGCTCCAATCTTATCCCTTGGGATTTTCTCAAATGTGATCAAGACAAAATATTTCTTCCATTCATCTACCATCCTTTTATAAGACATCAATTTTTCATCCTTAGTTTGATACTCATCATTAATTTGATTGATGACCAATTGTGAATCCCCCTATACTTGCAGTTATGTGACATTCCATTCTAAAGCCATTTTAATGCCTGTGACTAAAGATTCATATTATGAAATATTTTTGGTGCATGGGAACAAAATTTTGTAGGACTTAGGAATGATGTATCCTTGTGGTGTAATCAATAGAATACTGGCTCCTGAACCATGCTGAGTGTAGGATCCATCAAAATATAATTTACATGCTTTAGCTTCCACACTGACTATCTCTGCATCTAGAAATTCTAATTGAATAGGATGAGTAAAAACTAAATGATTTTCAGCCAATTGATCTTCTATGACTTGTCCCTTAATATATTTTTGGTCCACATACTTAATGTCAAATACACTTAATACCATCACCCATTTAGCAATTCTTCCTGTAAGGGCTGTTTCACTAAGGAAATACTTTGGTGGATCAATTTTGGAAATCAACTTAACCTTGTGAATAAACATGTAATTTCATAGTTTTTGGGAGGCAAAAACTATCGCCAGACAAGCTCGCTCCATGAAGCTATAATTCAACTCATACTTGATCAAGGTTTTGCTTAAGTAATAAATAGCTCTTTCTTTACCCTCATCATCCTCTTGTGCCAAAAGGACCCCTAGAGATATTTCTATTACTGAAATGTATAATAGTAAGGGTTTTCCTTTGATGGGAGGCATCAAAATGGTTGGATTCACCAAGTATGTCTTCAATGGGGTAAAATCTTGTTCACATTCATAATCCCACATAAAAATAGTATCCTTGTGTAGTAATTGGGTAAAAGAGTGGCACTTTTCTGCTAATTGAGAGATTATTCTTCTAATAGATTGAATTCTTCCTTGTAGGGACCTCATTTGACTAATGTTTTTTTGTGTTTCTATTTCCATGATTTCTTGAACTTTTTCTAGATCCAATTCTATCCCTTTTGCTGAAACTATGTAGCCCAATAGCTTGTCAGATTGTACACCAAATGCAATTTTTTTTGGATTTAACCTTACTTTAAATTGTTCCAATCTTGTAAATATATTTTCTAGGATTGGTAGATGGTCTTTTCTTTCATGGGATTTTTCTAAGATATCATCCACATAATCTTCTAAAAAGGTATGCATCATGTCATGAATGATGGTTGTCATTGTCCTTTGATAAGTTGCTCCAGCATTTTTGAGGCCGAAAGGCATAACATTCCAACAAATAGTACCCCAAGGGAAAGTGAAAGCGGTCTTTTCTTGATCCTCAGGTGCAATTCTAATCTAATTGTAGCCACTAAATCCATCCATCAATGAAAACATAGAAAGTCCTTCTGTCAAATACACTATAGCATCAATGCTAGGTAATGTAAAATCATCCTTAGGGAAAGAAAGGTTAAGATCTCTAAAATCTATTCATACTCAATTGATTTATCATGTTTAGTAATAGGTACAATATTGGAAAATCCATTCTACATAAGTTATAACTCTTATGAAGTAAAATTTTAGTAACTTTTCCAATTCTGCCTTAACCAATAAAGCCACATGGGGATGCTTTTTTCTCAAATTTTGCTTCGCAGGTTTTATGTTGAGCCTCACATTAAGGTGGTTCATTATGAAACTTAGATCAAATCCTCACATATCTACATACGACCATGCAAATTTGATTTTCTTTGCTTGAAAGAATTCAATGAAATCCTTCCTTTCTGTTGGAGTCAATGATGCTGCTAAATGAATGAATTTAGGTTCCAATTCTATGCCAATGTTGACTTTCTTTGTGGGCTCAATGAGGATAAGAGATCTATCTTCTTCATGTTTAGGTAAAGTATCCAATCTCTCTTCCTTAGGTTCCACAATTGGGTTTTCACCTTTGGAAACATCCGTTATTTTTACTTTTTTGGGGTATAGTACTGCCACATGGTGGTTTTCACCACTAGACCTTTTCATTTTTTTACTTTTGTTTCTTTTATCTTGTGGATTAAGAGATTTAACCCTTTCCTCCATCATAATGTTTGGATTGAATTCGTTGGTGGAAGATGGCTCAACTGCATTAAGGTATTCAACCATAGCATTGTCATTGGGAAAATAGAGTAACTCATTAGGTTTAGTTAAGTCTCAATCAATAAGCTCAAGATGAATAAGGGCTAAGGAATCATTAGGTAAGTTTTCATTTGTAGGGTTCAAGGACATGAATTTGTTTGAGGGTTCAGACATTGTATCTCTCAAGTCAATAACATGTTCTTGTTCAAGATGGTCCATAGAAGTCAGATCAAAATTTTCTTCACTAGAATCCTTGTAGATTTCAATGGGAAAAAATGTGTGTGTATTAAATATAACATTTGAATCATCCCCACCCCCCACGAAGGTACCCAAGGTTCACCTATCCATTGGTTGTCACTAGATGCTTGTCCTACATTTTATTCTTGAGAAACAATTGGCACATGTGTAGAACTCAACCCTTGATCCATATTGGATAGATTATTTCCATTAGGTATAGTAGCATAGGTATGAATGACATATACTTCTTTTTCATGACAAGAATATTTGGATAGGGAATCCCATTCATATTCCCTAGAGTCATCTTCACTCTCGAATTCTAACATATGTACATGCTTGTAAGATTCATTCATAGAACTTGAACCAACTCCTTTCTCTTGATACCCTATTCTTGATTTTTCATTCTTTGACCTCTAAGGAGGTTGGATAGGTTCTAGCAATAATTTATTTCTAATTTCTAAGGGTCCTCTTCCCTTGTACCCCATTTTTTTCATTATTTGAAATCCCTTTCCATATTGATCAGTTTGGATGTTGACATGTTGCACTCTTTCAACAGGACCATTTGAATTATCCTCATCTTTATAAAGCCATTGTAAAAATTCATTATCTTCTTTTTCCATGGCTGATTGGTCACTCTCTCTCTCACAAAATGAGAGCTATATTTTTTAGGTGGATAAGAATTTAAAGGTTTCCCATGTGTCTTTGGGGAAGTGGGTAAATCAAATAAGGAAATAGAATATTCCCCAACTCCTTTTGAATTTATTCTACATTGTTTTTCAAATTTATGCATCATCTCAGTCATCTTTTGATAGTTTTCCTTTTTGGTTTGTTCTCTTTCATCCTTACAAGGTCTCAAAATTTATTTCTTTGGTGTAGAAACTTTTACTAAATTTTCATTGGAACTTAAACCCTCATAACTAACTTTCTCTTTTACCTTAGTTGGTGTTGGTAAGATAGTTTCATAAGGACTTGAAGTAGATGTATCATTTAATGTCAAATTAGGACCTTCTTCTTTGGTTTCTTCAATTATGACACTAGGAATAAATCCTTCCCTATTATCTGGAATAAATAAATCATGAAGAGGTTTCACCATATTGCAATATTGAAATGGATTTGAATCTCCTCCAATAGTTATTTCTTCACCCTAAAGCTTTGACTAGGTTCAAGGTACAAATGTTTAAACCAGCTCCTCCATCAATGAGGACTCTTTTAACATGGTGTTTTTGAATCAAAACCTCTATATGCAAGGGGATATTTTGAGGATGGTTTATGGACATGTCATCTTTCTCTGAAAATGATAATCAATGAGGTTCTATGAGATGACCCACCATGTTTGAAAACCTTTCTCCTTCCAAATTTTCAGGAATGATAGTTTCCACAAGAGCTTTCTCCAAGATTTCTTTATGATTGCAAGAGAGTCCCAATAGCTCCAAAATGGAAATTTGAGCTAGAGTATTTTGTACTTGATCCACTAGACTATAAGGCCTTGTTGAAGAATATGTGTGTTTAGCCAAAGTAGTTTCTTGTGTAGGACTAAAAGTTCTAGGGGTACTTCCTTGTAAGGTAATTCTTGTTACTTTCCCCCTAGTAACAACATTAGAGGTCTCCTTTTTAGGTTGTTCCTTTATTACCACAACATTGATAGTACTATCATGTCCGGATAAGGCATTAATAGTATTATAATAACTATTGGTAAAGTTAACTTTTTTATTACCTCTTGAGTTATTTCAAATTCCTTTCAATATTGCAATATGGTGAAACCTTTTCATGAGTTATTTATTCCACATAATAGGGAAGGAGTTATTCCTAGTGTCATCATTGAAGAAACCAAAGAAGAAGTTCCTAATTTGACATTAATTGCTACATTTACTTCAAGTCCTAATGAAACTAACTTACCTACATCAACTAAGAGAAAAGAGAAAGTTAGTTGTGAGGGTCAAAGTTCCAATGAAAATTCAGTAAACGTTTCTACACAAAAGGAAGAAATTTTGAGACCTTCTAAGTATGAAAGAGAAAAAACCAAAAAGGACGACTATCAAAAGATGAGTGAGATGATGCATAAATTTGAAAAATAATGCAGAATCAATTCAAAAGGAGTTGGGGAATATTTTGTTTCCTTATTTAATTTACCCACTTCCCCAAAGACACATGGGAAACCTTCAAATTATTATCCACCTAAAAAACACAACTCTCATTTTGTGAGAGAGCGTGACCAATTAGCCATGGAAAAAGAACATAATGAAGTTTTACAATGGCTTTATAAAGATGAGGATAATTCAAATGGTCCCATTGAAAGAGTGCAACATGTTTACATCCAAACTGATCAATATGGAAAGGGATTTCAAATAATGCAAAAAAAAGGGGTACAAGGGAAGAGGACCATTAGGAATTAGAAATAAAGGCTTGCTAGAACCTATCCAACCTCCTTGGAGGTCAAAGGCTAAAAAATCAGGAATAGGGTATCAAGAGAAAGGAGTCGGTTCAAGCTCTATGTATGATTCTTATGAGCATGTACATATGTTAGAATATGAGAGTGAAGATGACTCCAGGGAATATGAATGGGGTTCCCTATCCAAAGATTCTTGTCACAACAATGAAGAAGATTTCATTCATACCTATGCTAGTATACCTAATGCAAACAATCAAGCTAATATGGATCAAGGGTCAGGTTCTACACATGTGCCAATTGTTTCTCAAGAATCAAATGTAGGACAAGCTTCTAGTGACAAAAAATGGATAGGTGAACCTTGGGTACCTTCTTGGGGGGGTGATTCAAATGTTAGATTTAATCCACGTGCATTTTTTTCCATAGAAATCCACAAGGATTCTAGTGAAGATAATTTCGATCTAACTTCTATGGAACACCTCAAACAAGCACATGTTACTGACTTGAGAGATACAATGTACGAACCCTCAAACAAAGTCATGTCCTTGAACCCTAGAAATGATAAATTACCTAATGAGTCCTTAGCCCTTATTCATCCTGAGCTTATTGATCGGGAATTAACCAAACCTAATGAATTACTCTATTTTTCCAATGACAATGTTATGGCCCAATACCTTGTTGAACCATCTTCCACCAATGAATTCAATCCAAACATGATGAAGGAGGAAAGGATTCAATCTATTAATCCACAAGATAAAATTTAAAAAAAAAAAGTAAAAAAAATGAAAAGGTAAAGTGGTGAAAACCACCATGTGGAAGTACTAGACCCCAAAAAAGTAAAAATAATGGATGTTTCCAAAGGTGAAAACCCAACTATGGCACCTAAGGAAGAAATATTGGATACTTTACCTAAACATGAAGAATAGAGATCTCCTATCCTCATTGAACCCATAGAAAAATTCAACATTGGCACAAAATTGGAACCTAAATTCATTAATTTAGCAGCATCATTGACTCCAACAAAAAGCAAGGATTTCATTGAATTCTTTCAAGAAAAGAAAATCAACTTTGCATGGTCGTATGCAGATATGTCAGGATTTGATCCAAGTTTCATATGCACCACCTTAATGTGAGGCCCAGTGTAAAGCCTGTGAAGAAAAAGTTGAGAAAAATGCATCCCCATGTGGCTTTATTGGTTAAGGTAGAATCAAAATAGTTACTAAAATTTGGCTTTATAAGGGTCATAACTTATGCAAAATGGATTTCCAATATTATACCTATTACTAAGCATGATAAATCCATTCAAATATGCACATTTTTTAGAGATCTTAACCTTTCTTTCTCTAAGGATGATTTTTCAATACCTAGCATTGATGCTATAGTGGATTTGACGGTAGGACAGTCGATGTTTTCATTGATGGATGATTTAGTGGCTACAATCAGATTATAATTGCAGCTAAGGATCAAGAAAAGACCACTTTCACTTTCCCTTGGGGTAATTTTTATTGGAATGTTATGCCTTCTGGCCTCAAAAATGCTGGAGAAACTTATCAAAGGGAAATGACAACCACCTTTCATGACATGATGCATACCTTTTTAGAAGATTATGTGGATGATATCTTAGAAAAATCCCATGAAATAAAATACCATCTACCTATCCTATAAAATATCTTTACAACATTGGAAAAATTTAAAGTAAGGTTAATTCCAAAAAAATGTGCATTTGGTGTACAATCCAACAAGCTATTGGGCTACATAGTATCATGAAATTAAGGTGCAATCTATCAATTCTATGGAAACAAAAGTATAATTTAATCTAAAGAATTTACAAAATAGCATTTAACATTCCATGGCTCTCTAACTAAGCATGCTAATGAAGCTCTCATCCTTAATCTCCATTAGTGAAAGTTGTAACGCCCCGCCAGGGAACTCAAGAGAGATTAACCTAGAACATGATACTATGTTCGCTGAATATTTTTTTTTAAAAACAATTTACATAAAGAGACATACATTAATGTGGAATAAAATACCATTTATACACATGTCATACACTCACATAGATTACACGACTCAAGGGTTCCATGACATTGAATTACTTAAAGAAAAACACAACTAACAATATAACAAAAGATTCCATTTGAATATATATAAAAAATAGAATTTACAAAACCATAATTACAATCCTCATGGATAACCATGACACCACCATAAACTCACACCTGCTGCACATGTCGTAGGGTATGTGGTAATCACTCTAATCTACTTAATATTCAATATCTAGGTTAGGTATCACATGCGATACTCTAATACAAGATTTACAATAATGAAATTACATAATCAATAATCAAGAAACATAAATACCTCATCTGCAAAGAACCATCAAGTACATGGTACAATGATGTCGAATCTCAATGGGTAAAGAATCACTACCACCCATCTGTGTGGAACCACAAAGGTCCACTCCACCATGTTGAGGAGATAACAACAGACCCCACTTGGATATCCAAAACCAAACAAGGAAGTAACCTCTAAGCAACGGATCCTGATAGCTCTCAAATCCAGGTGTACTATACATCATGTAAGGTAAGACACTAATCCAGAGGCAATTGACATATGTAGGAAATCTAGACTATGTAAAGGAAGGTGTCATGATGTTCATCCAACCCTTAAGTTTTGTCCTAGCAATCCATATGGATTCTGGCACTTAAGTGACCATACACGGCGCCAATGACCTCTCAACCTAACAAGGCCACTAACTATGCCAAGTACCCCTCGAGGAAAATATAATCTTCTCATCACCATCTTAGTCTATACTAGCACTCAAGCATGGGTGAGGACACGTCTTATTAGTTCATTTTAATATCTCTCAGTTATGCATTTAATTATCACTCATTAAGTATACTTACAATAAGCAATCCAAGTAGTCACTTATGGACAAAAAACTTATTGCAAGCTACCCCCTACTTCACATCTAGGTAACCTACCCTAGGCTCATAGATCCTAACAGATCTGGCATAGGTCAAAACCCAAGTATACCTAATCCAGTATCCCACATAACAGAAACGGTCACATAGAGGTATACATTCAAAAAACATAATCGAAGGGGTTTACATGGTCAGTTTAGGGTAATAACATGTAACACACACGTCATTCATAAACAGAAATGTAATACACCCCCCCAGCCTCTGTATACATTCTAGGCATTCTAGAAACCCAGACACCCAATCCATGGAAATAAATACATAAGGAACAGAAACAACATCACGCCATTACACATCCGCAATACAAAGATAACAACCGTTCCATTTGCAAAGTAATAATCTTCTAAGGTCTAGCATTCATTAGTTATACTAAATTAACCAAATTAATCAAACCATAATTTTACCCCTAATAGCCTCAAGTGATAACAAAAAGACTATTACATGCATATAATTAATTCCAATAAACCCACTTGCCTAAATTTGTTTAGTCCATTAAAATGATAGTAACTATTTTGATTTAAAGAATTTTAAATACTTAAATTTAAAATTAACTAGAATAGATACATCCCAAACGCCCATTTTAAAATACCCTACCTTAAAATATTAACAAACTAATTTCATTAACATTAATCAATTTTAATTAAACAGAACACCTTAATTAAAATTAATAATAACACATATTAATATATTAATTAAAACTAATATTTAACATACTAGTTAAAATTAATAATGAATAAAAAAAATATTATTAATTAAAATTAATAATCAACATATTAATTAAAATTAATAGTTAAAACATATTAGTAAAATTAATAATTTATATATATTAATTAAAAAAAACTAAATTTAAAACAACTTTAAAAAAAAAATGAATTATTAATTGGGGAGGGGGAGCGGGCCCCCCAAACCCCGTGGTTTTAAACTACAGTTCCTTACAAAGGGGTCGTTGTTGTAGCAGCTGACTACCCCTTGAGGTGGTCGTGCTGCTTATGGCAGCGCGGGCCCCCCTAGGGTACGCTCAGCTATGCAGCCCGTGCACACCGGACATGGGGGGTGGGGATGGGGTCCCACCACCCCATCACTCTTTTTAATATTTCTTTTTAAAACCTCTCCCACCGAAACTTTTGCCTACTACGTTTACCATAATTTTTTTTTCTTTTTTTTAAAATTTTTTTTTCATATCCAGAGCCAATTTCGTTTTCCCCAAAAAGAAGATTTTTTTTTTTAAAACAATTTCCAAAAATGGAAATAATAGAAAGGAGAATTTATTTTTGTCTTTTAACTAATTTTGTCCACTGGTGAATTTTTATTGGACTGTATTTTTTTTATAGAGAGTTGTTTTTTCCCAACTAATTAAATTTTTCCAAAGGAATTTCAAAGGGATAGTATTTTTTTTTTTCCTCTATAGTTTAGACTATAGTGCAAATTGATTTATTGTTTTCTAGGAGATCTATATAGAATTTTCTCATGAAATTTTGCCAGCATAACACTACCATGCCAAGTCTAAATAAAATATAAAAATTTTAGATCTAAGGATTTTATAAATACCTGAAAACACATATATAACTAATAAACCACCTAGAATCCAAAAGATCAAACATGCATCCATTCAAACACTGAAAACCTCAGATTTGCAAAATTGAAACAATATAAGGAACACAAAACCTACCTTGATTCCAATGCAAGAAACTGAAGAAATGTGCCTTTGAAGAAGATAGAGAATTTGAAAACCTCCGAGCACAAATCAACCACAAATCTAGAAACCATGAAAATCCAAGAACATGCAACCAAGAAAATCACACCAATATCCAATCTAACAAGCAACCACAAAAAAAAAATCCCCAATTCTCCAAAATCTAAGAACACCAAAAGCTCTCCAAAATTGTCTTCACCCAAAAACCTGTTATGAGAGAATGAGAGGAGAATTCTCCTAAAGAGTATCAACTTCCCCAAATTGTGCAAACCCTCATGACAAATCCCAAATCAATCCCTAAAAGGACTCAACTTGAAATTGAAAGAAATTCCAAATTAAATAATTAAAATATCTTTTTTTGCCACAACTCAACTTTGACTCCTAATAGCTAGTTGAGATTTTTTAATTTGAAAATATTTTTTCAACACATTCATGCACATGTAATTAATAAAATATTAAATTAAATATTTATATCACAATAATACATGCAACTAAATATTTAATCATTTAATTAATCATAAAAGCATATTTACTTTAATTTTCAATTAAATACTTAATTAAATCTAAATATTTAAATATTTAAATTTAATTAAATATTTCAAATAAACATAGGATATAATTAAATTTTTAATTCATCTATAGTCCATTATATCATAAAACATAGAAAATCACTCAATAACCCAATAAATCACCTGAAAGCAAACACAAGCAAAACAAACATACTCAAGGAAGGGATATTCGAATTCCTGTCAACTAGACAAATCTGGATAGGGTAGTCAAACTGAAACTTATCCAACATTAGGATGATTAGGCTTAGGTTAGGGTTTTAGATCTATATGTTACCCCCTCTTTACCATTGAGATGAATATGTATGGGCACACTCACTCCAGCCAATTCAGGGAAGATGATGCCCTGTACCTGCAATCATGTCATCAAAAGAACACGCATGTACATACAATATAATATCGCAAATAATGATAGGGATCGATCGAATGTGTGGGTCCCACAAAGAAAGTAACTATGTCTTTGTCCTCTACCACAACAACACATCAACAAGTACATCAACATATAAGACAACCATACACATGCAAGTATGGGTTAAGTACATCATAATCTAAAATCAACATGTAATAATCATCATAATAAAATCATCACATCTATCTATGCATATGATCAATCATAACATCATAATCAAGAATCACCATCAAATGAAAGAATAATGGCTCCCATGAAATGTAGCCTAAAGGAATTCGGCCAATCAACTGAAACAACTGCCTAAAAGGGTATGGCATCATAAACTAAAAGCAAAATATGAGTGGGTATTACATCCACCCCTCCTAGGATTAGGCTAACTCCTAGAAGCCCGTAATCAAGTAGGGATATAAATCCCATAATCTAGCTACATCCTCCCAAGTCACTGAAGACTCATCATTTGGGTTCCATTGGACCCTTACATGCTCTATGGTGTGACCCTTGAGGGTCACACCCCGCTGCTCTAGAATACAGATTGGATCCAAAGCCAACTGCCCATCCTTGACTTGTAATGCATTCCAATCAAGTACATGCATAATGTCAGGAATATATCTCCTAAGAACTAAAACATGAAAAACATCATGGATGTGCAATAGGCTAGGTGGCAAAGCAAGTCGGTAAGAAATATGTCCTATCCTCTCTAGGATCTCAAACGGTCCCACAAAGTGAGGTACCAACTTTGAACCCTTTCCATAATAGATTGGACTCTTCCATGGGCACACTCTCAAGAACACTCTATCTCCAACTACAAACTACCTATCCACCCTGTGAGCATTTGCATACTTCTTCTGTCTATCATGTGCAGTCACTAAATGCTCATTTATCCACACTACCTATTGCTCCATGTATCAAAGCATCTCTGGGCCAAGAAGAATACGGTCCTCCAATCTATCCTAGCTCAAATCCATACAACAAGGATGGCCATACAATGCCTGAAATGGTACCATACCATTAAAACTGTGATATCCACTATTGTACGCAAATTCCACTAGGTACAAGTAGTCCTCCCAGTGAGCCTATCTATCCATGATGTACATCCTCAACATGTCCTCAAGAACCTGGTTCACCCACTCTGTCTGTCCATCAGTCTCAGGATGGTATGTTGAACTAAAATTTAGTTGAGCACCAAGATCATGTTGTAATGATGTCCAAAATGTTGAGGTAAATATAGGATCTTGATCTAATATAATCTGGAGAGGAATTCCATGAAGTCTCACGAGCATGAAGACTCGGGCTACAAAAGTTGTTGTATATGATGATCTCATAGGAGAGAAATGAGCCACCTTGGTTAACTGATCAATGGTCACCATGATAGCATCATGTTTGTGAGGAGTCAAAGGCAATCTAACTATAAAATCCATAGAAATGATATCCCACTTCCAAGATGGAATGAGATTCGGTTGTAGAAGCCCTGTTGGATGTTGATGATCTGCATTAACCCTCTGACACTCTAAGCACCTAGCCACAAAGTCTGCAATATCCTTCTTCATTACCAGCCCAATGGTAGAGCTATTAAAGATCTGTGTTCATCTTCTTGACACCTAGATGTGCCAAATAGGGTGCACGATGAGCCTCAGATAAAACTAATGTACGCAAATCATCCAATGGTGGTACATAGATCTAGCTCATATGATGTAATAAACCATCTGACTCCAAAACATAACCAGAGAATCTGCCCTCCAATGGTCTCCTTGACTCTATCTCTTCCTTCACCTCCTGATACAAGGTATCTCTAGGAAGTAACTGGAAAATCCTACTCCTCAAGTCCACACTAAGAGTCAATGCTAGAATGGTCTGTCGCTTGCAACTCAACGCATCTGCAACTATATTTTCCTTGCCCTGAATATACTTTATCTCAAAGTCATATTCACAAAGGAACTCCATCCACCTTCTCTGTCTAGCATTTAGATTAGGCTAAGTAAAGATGTATTGAAGGCTACAGTGATCGCTATGAAGCTCAAACCGATGTCCCAGTAGAAAGTCTCTCCACCATACCAATGCATGGACAACCGCAGCTAACTCAAGATCATGTGTAGGGTAATTAAGCTCATGATCCTTGAGTTTGTGAGACTCATAGGAAATCACTCGTCCATCCTGCATGAGGACTACTCCAATCCCCTCTAATGATGCATCAACACACACTACAAAATATCCCATTGGATCAAGTATAGCTAGGATAGGTGCACTGGTCAAACACCCCTTAAGGCTCTAAAAAGACTCCTCACACTTCTCTATCCAAACAATTTTTTTCCCTTTCCACTGAAGAGAAGTGATAGGATGTGCCACCCTAGAGAAGTTCTTCACAAACCTGCGGTAGTATCCTGCAAGACCCATGAAGATACGTACCTCAAACACATTAGTGGGTGCTGGCCACTCCATAATAGCCTGAATCTTCAAAGGATTGACTGACATACCTTCTCCAGAGATAACATGACCAAGATACTGTACCTCTAACTGGAAGAAATCACACTTAGCTAGAATTGCATAAAGCTCATTTTTCCTTAGACACTGCAAAACATGTCGAAGATGATCTTCATGCTCCTCCATGGATCTAGAATAAATCACTATGCCATCCAAGAAGATGAGCACAAAGATATCAAGGTACTCTCAACATACTCCATTCATCAAGCACATGAATACCGATGGAGCATTTGTCAACCCAAAAGGAACTACTGTAAAGTCGTAGTGTCCATAACATGTACAAAATGTTATCTTGTGGATATCCACATCCTTAATTTGTAACTGGTGGTATCCTAATTTAAGATCAATTTTAGAGAGCACCTCTGCTCCCTTGATCTGATCAAATAGGTCATCTATGCATGGCAATGGATACCTATTTTTGATCGTTACCTTGTTCAAATGTCTATAGTTGATACACAAGCCTAATGATCCATCCTTCTTCTTGACAAATAGGATAGGTTCTCCCCAAGGAGAAACACTAGGGAAAATGCTCCCCTTATCTGACAAATCCTCTAATTGCAGTTTCAACTCACTCAACTCATGAGTGGTCATCCAATATGGAGCTCTAGATATAGGCTCTGCTCCTGGCACAAGCTCTATGTGGAAGTCTATGTCACACTTCGGTGCCATACCTAGGATCTCACTAGGAAATACATCAATGAACTCCTATAATATAGGATTATCCAGTGTCTTGAATTTTCTCTCCATATCATCTATCTCATACATAGATATTGCAAACATCTAAAAACCCCTTCGCATACATCACTTCACTTGCATAGTGGATATCATGCAAAGGGATATGGGTCATGGAATCCCCATAATTTGACACTCCCTACCATCATCATCCTTGCAAAGGATGGTCTTCCATCTACAATCGATATTAGCTCCATGAGCTCCCAACCAATCCATTCCTAAGACAACCCTATATGATCCCAAAGGAATCACATGAAGGTCAACCAAGGTAATGAGCTTCCCTAGGTTTAGTTCATAATTATGAACCAAGGAATCTATAGCTACCTTAGCCCCTGAGGCTAGTTCCACTTTCCAACCTAATGCTTTCTTTGCAGCCACTAGCCCACAATGATCAACAAGGAAAGGTGATATAAAAGAATTGGTCGCTCCTAAATCAAATAATATAGAAATAGAGGTACCCCGAATAGTACCTAAGGTCTCAATGACTTTCCCCTGATGCTCTGCATGTCTGTGATGCAAGGCCGCAAACACTCTATGTGATCCCCCTCCTACTATAGACTCCAAGGCTATTGGCCTCTGTGCAGAGTACTGAGGTGCCCTCTATGGACAATTCACTATAATGTGGCCAAACTGACCACAGGTGAAACATCATGTCCCTCTAAAATTTCCTCTCCCATTAGAGGGGACACTCGACTTCTGGACACTCCCTCTGGTCACACTAGGTTGTGCGCTCTATGCTGGATAGTTGGACTGATTATGCCTAAAGTGTTGTCCACTCATGATGCTCTTACCACTCTGGGTAGGAGGCGCAACCTTCTATTGTTGTTTCTAGTTTAGACTCTGGTTCTAGTTACCACTGTAATAATTGGATGAATTCTTGAAGTTCCCAGTGCCCTATGACTAGTTACCTCTATAGCCTGATCCAGATGCCCCACCCATCTATCCACCCTGTCAAGCTCCATGGCCTAATGCCAAGTTAGCCTCTGCAAGAGTGGCTTTAATAACCATGGCTCATAGGTTAGTACGCTCAAAGAGATTTACATCCCCCATGATGCGGGCACTAAGACCTCACACAAAGTGTTGTACCATAAGTGCGGAGTCCTGGCTGTATCCAGCGTATTATTTGAGCTCATAAAAATGGCACTCATACTGCTCTATAGTCAATGTCAGCTACCTCAAATTATGAAACTCATCAGCCCTCTATTGTCTCCACTGATCAGAAAGGAACCTCTCTCTAAAGTTCTCAAGAAAGAGTTCCCATGTAACAGTGTCCATATGAAGACCTAGCTTCTCCTCCTTGATATTCCACCAAATAGCTACAAAGTGTGATAAATACATCACAACATATCTCTCTTTAGTATTTCTACTAAGGGGGTGCATAGAAAAGACCATATCTAAGGCTATGAGCCAAGTCTCTACCTCCAAACCAGATCCTTGTCCATCGAAAGGAATAGGCTTCCATCTTGTCAAGTCCCTCATGTGGTTTGTTGTAACCACCTCTGGGCCCACTGTAATAGTCCTCCTACAAGGGCTCCTAGATCTCTCTCTCTATCTCTCCTCTATATGGGAGTGTTGGGATACATCCTGCTCCACTCTGGCTCTCTCAGGACCAAGATGATTCAGGATCACCTGAAGCATCTATCTAGTATCCAATCCCCTAGACTCATCCTGACTCTCTCTCTCCTCTAATCATCTCTATCCTGCTACTGACTAACCTCATGCCTGAAACTTGTGGAGGGGCTAGGATACCTGCCTCTCCCACAAGCACCAGACCCACCTCTGCCATGGCCTCTAGTGGCTCTTGTTTGAGGCATGATACCTAAAACAAACAGAGATAGATACAAAACTCACCACATAGCTCGAATCATAAACCAAAGAATGAATATAACCATAAAGAAATAATTTGAAAACAAATGTGTTGTATGTCTATGTTTTATTTTCAAGTTTAATCTAGACACAACCTAATGACCGTATAATTCCCAGAGTTCCAAGTGTAGAAACTAGGGCTCTAATACCAAAATGTAACACCCCGCCAGGAAACCCAAGAGAGATTAACCTAGAACATGATACTATGTTTGCTAAATATTTTTTTTTTTTTTTAATTTTGCATAAAAAGACATACATTAATGCACAATAAAATACCATTTATACACATGCCATACATTCACATAGATTACACGACTCAAGGGTTCCGTGACGTTGAATTACTCAAAGAAAAATATAACTAACTGTAGACACCCTAAAATGGACAGGCTTGCAACTTTACATTAAAACCCTAATTTTCATCTATTAAGTAATGGTTTCTTAAATCATTAATTAATCATCTATTTTCTTCTAAATTCATTTCTCAAATCATCTAATCCAATTCTCAATATTAATTAAATAATTAATTTTATTTAATTAATTAAGCTTTAATTGATTAAATTACCATTATTTAATTAATTAAACTCAATTTCCTAAAGTTTAAATCAAATATTTAAACTTTCTAATTTATTCTTCCAATTAAATTAATTTCAATTAAATTAATTTAATTTCATCAAATAAAGCAATTCTTAATTAAAAAGAATTCAATTATCTCACATGTTGAAAATAAATAATAAATAAATGAATTAAATATTCATTTATCATCAAAGAGATAACTCCAAT
>MU224820.1:244128-358454 GCA_018584345.1 Thuja plicata
GTAATACCAAAGTATTCAGATCCTGGTAGTCCAGTAGTCAACCTGATAATAAATGGACAGACTGTGAAAAATGCTCTAGTTGATTTGGGAGCAGCAATAAATGTGATGACTAAAGATACAATGCATAGGCTAAGCATAGAAGGCTTAAGAAAAATAGCCACAGTGTTACAACTTGTTGATAGTTCAACTATTACTCCAGAGGGTCTCATAGAAGATGTGATAGTAGCCTTAGATTCATGGGAGTATCCTGTTGATTTTCTTATCTTATCACCGAAAGTAAACTTTGATGGCTACCCTATAATCTTGGGAAGACCCTGGTTAGCCACCACTGATGCCAAAATTAATTGCAGATCAAGAAGTATGACAATTTCAAATGGTCAATCCATAAGGAAGTTAGCCCTATACCCTCCTGCCCAACCCCAGCCAGACTTGGGACAACCTATTTGGCTAGACTTAGGAGATGAGGAGGAAGAGCTGAATTCAGTAGCCCAGCTCATGATGTTGCATAGGCAATCTTTTCTAAAGATACAAGAGGGAGATGATGTGATATAGAGCATTCTTACCAATGAATGTATTGTGGCTAAAGATGTTTTGGAAAGTTTTGTTTTACAGCTATGTACCTATGAGGACTGTATATCTCCAGCAAACCCTGAAATGATTAATCAATTACTGACAAGTGAAATAGCAAGAAGTCCAGTGCCCAAAGTGTTAATGTAAGAGCTAGCAACAACAGTAGAACTTTCCTCTGGTCGTAACCTGCATGTAAACAACAAGCTATCCCAATCATAGTTGGCATTGTTAACCAAGCTCCTTAGTCAGCATGAAAAAGCCTTTGCATGGGATTATGGAGATATGGAGGGACTAAACCCAAAACTCTGCACCCACAGAATCTACATCAGTGATGGAAGCTTGCCACTTTGTCAACCACAGAGGAGAATAAATCCAACACTAAGAGAAATAGTTAAAACTGAGTTGCAGAAGTTGTTGGATGCTGGATTCATCTACCCAATCTCTAACAGCAAGTGGGTATCACCATTGGTAAATGTACCTAAGAAAGGAGGTAAGTGGAAGATATGTGTGGATTACAAGGAATTAAATAATGCTACAAAGAAGGACCACTTTCCTTTACCTTTTATTGACCAGGTCTTGGATAATTTGGCTAGAAAGAAATATTTTTCCTTTCTGGATGGATACAGTGGTTACAATTAGATAAGCATTTCCCCCAAAGATCAGGAGAAGACCATGTTCACATATTCTTGGGGCACATATGCCTATTCAGTATTACCATTTGGATTATGTAATGCACCTGCTACCTTTTAGAGAGATGTGATCAGCATCTTTGCTGATATATCACATGATTGCATGGAAATCTACATGGATGACTTTACCACATTCGGTGTCACATTTGAAAAATCTCTAAAGAACTTGGAGAAAGTACTAATCAAATGTGAGGAACATAACCTGTCTCTCAACAGTGAAAAGCGCTTTCTAATGATGCAGGAAGGAGTGGTGTTGGGACATTTTATCTCCAAAGCTGGAATCCAGGTAGACTCTATGAAGATAGAGGTAATTCTCACACTCCCTATTCCTACTAAGAAAAAAGATGCCAGATCCTTCCTAGGTCAAGCTGGTTATTATAGGAGGTTTATCCAAAACTTTAGTCAAATAGCTAGTCCTTTGTACAATTTACTTACCAAAGAAGCTGAATTTTCTTGGACAAAAGAATGTGACGAATCTTTCCTGTAGCTCAAGTCACTTTTGACAACTGCACCTGTACTTAGGGGTCCTGATTGGACATTGCCATTTCACATACATACAGATTCTTCAGACTATGTCGTAGGTGTTGTCTTAGGATAAAAGACTAAAAACCTGAAAATGCAATCTATTATATCAATAAGAGTCTACATGGACCAGAGATAAACTATACAGTGACTGAAAAAGAATTACTAGTAGTAGTTTATGCTCTAAACAAATTCTGCCATTATGTGACTAGTTATCCTATCTTTGTTCATACTGACCATGCAGCAATTAAGTATCTCATGAACAAACTTGCCATCACAGGTAGGTTAGCAAGATGGCTCCTTCTTTTGCAGGAATTTGATATAACAATCATTGACAAGCCAGGGAAAGAAAATGTGGTAGCTGATAATCTATCCAGAATTCCTCATGCTGAAGAAGATACCACTTTGATAGATGATGCATTTCCAGACGAACATTTATTTCATATTGTTGTCTAGAATCCATGGTATGCTGATATAGCTAATTACCTAGCAACTAATAAAATGCCAACACATTTCTCTTATAAGGATAAGAAGCTACTTGTAGAGAAAAGCTTCCATTTCTCTTGGATTGATAGCACATTATTTTACATTGGACCTGACCAAGTCATGAGGAGATGTGTGCGAGAAGATGAAACATATGACATTCTTCATGCATGTCATAATGAACCATGTGGAGGGCACTTTGTAGCCAAATGAATAACACAAAATATTTTAACAACTGGCCACTATTGGCCTACACTTCACAAATATGTAGCAAGTTATACAAGGAAGTGTGACAAATGTCAAAGAATGGGCCAACCAACAAGATCAGATGAAATTCCCTTAAACCCACAGGTGGTGGTAACACCATTTGATAAATGGGACATGGACTTTATTGGCCCAATAGACCCTCCATCCAATGGGAAGTCATACATTCTGGTGTGCATAGATTACCTGACCAAATGGGTCGAAGTCAGAGCAATGAAGCATGTCAGAGATCATAAAGTTGCTGAATTTCTGTATGAAGAAATTTTTACTAGATATGGCATGCCAAGAGAACTTGTTACTAATCAAGGTACACAATTCACTTCCAGTCTGATAATAGAGCTCATGAAGGAATATAATATCAGACATCGAAAATCAAGCCCCTATCACCCCCAAGCCAATGGACAAGTAGAAGTAACAAATTGGGAAATAGAAGCAATCTTAACAAAGACAGTTCATTTGCATCACCGAGATTGGAGCAGCAGACTATCATAAGTTGTCTAGGTGTATAGAAAAACATGGAAGATGACCACAGGGTTCACTCCATTCAAACTTTTATATGGAAAAATAGTAATGTTGCCGATTGAATTTGAACACAAAACATTAAGAACAACGGTGGAGTTAAATATTGATCTTCCTGCAGCACAGAGAGAATGTTTGCTGCATCTCAATTCTTTGGATGAAATGTGCAAGTTTTCCCTGTAGCACACATAAATTGTCCAAAAGCAAAGAAAATAGTGGCATGATACCCATATTAAGAGTAAGCAGTTCAAAGTTGGAGATTGGGCATTATTATATGATTCCAGATTCCAAGAGATACCAGGCAAGCTGTAGACACGATGGCTGGGTCCATATGAAATAAGCCATGTATTTACAAATGGAACAGTCCAGTTGACCACAATTGACCCTGTACACTTCAAGCTACTAGTAAATGGACATAGACTAAAGTTGTATCACCAGCCACAAATGAAAGAAGGCTTCCTACAGGAATTCAACTAGCCAGTTTTAAAGGATCAACAGGTAACACTTCCTACAGCAGAGGGTGTCAACCTTCTTCTTACAACTCTTCAATAAGAATTCCTTTGAATCATGACCATAATAAAAACTTTATGTTTACATAAAGTTCAAATTCTCCATTCACTTTCTACATTCTTCTTTTTCAACCCACTTCATTTCTTAATCTTCCATCCACCCACCCTCCATGTCATCATATTTCTATGCTTTCAATAAAGAGATCGTGTGCTAATGCATGTCGACTGCCGACGCTGTCATTCAACTCTCGCCAATCTTTCCTGGCATGTGCGATGATCAATTAACATGTATGATCTTTTCAAATTTATTTCCATTTTTAGCACATAGATTTAGTTGGTTATATCAAATACTGCAATAAATGTATCATTGTCGCCTTAATCCAGTTCCATACCTTCTACCAAGTCTGACAAGTGAGGACACTTGTCAATATTTTTTAGGGGGTAGGGAAGTGTGCCAATTCTTAAAATGTCATTTCCATTTACTCATTAAGATTCTCGAATCTATACTTTGGCATTGTCTTAATTAAAATCTAGTTGCCGCATCACACAAGTGTCAAGTGTTGTACCTTTATTATAAATAAACCCCTAACTGTCAGACTAGATGTGACCCAGTATTAAAACCATGACATAAATCTTGTTCTCGCATGAATATCTATGATTCATTCTATTAAGTACATTATTATTGTTCATATCAAGAATACCAGAAGAATGTGAAAGAGGGTCTGTGGTTTTACAAGAGGTAGTCTGAAATTCAAAGGAAGAAGGTAATTATCAAGAACAGAGCAGAGGTTGAATTTGGTAAGAAAAAATGGGGGGCCAATTGTAGCAGCATGAACCAGTGGTTCATGGTATTTTACTATCTGACGTTGAGGTAGTAAGAAGATGTAATGCCTACGGATGGCTAGGATATTTCTTAAAATTGACAGAGTTTGATGAGGAAGCAGCAACAAAGTTTGCAAACACATTTGATGAAGGCCAAGCGATGGTATGGGGGTTGACAATTGTTGTAACAAAGGAGCGAATAGCGAAAGTTACCAGTTTTCCAGTAGTAGGGGAACACTACCCCAATGCGCATGATGCAAGGTCAGCCAGGGCTCAGTTCACCCTACCAGGTGACCCTCCATTGGAAATCACTAAACAGGGATGCAAAAGGATGTCCATTCCTCCACCATATCAGGAGTTGGCTATGCACATTATCAGGTATTTCACCTATGAAGGATGATTCTCTAACTTGCATGCACATCATTTTAAGCTGCTTAGTTATGTACAACATAATATCCTAATGATTCCACCCAATTTTTTGTTTAATATGTTGTGCATTAGTGCTGAAGAAACCCAGAAAGGGAAAGAAAACTCTATTACTCACCATGCCCTAATTAAATTACTCATAGAAAGATCTCTTAGGGATGCCTCCCCTATGGCATGGGCAGAGTTTGTTCATCATAAAACCCTTTAGCCTTGAATTTCCCCTAATGTCCAAATTAGCCAAGATAATGCAGTTTCCCCTAACCCAGTTGTCGAGCAAAGTACCCAAGGGGAAGAAACCAAAAATTTACAAGAAATTGTGCCTTTAACCGCTCACATGAGAAATATACCTACTGTCGCCCAAAAAAAAGGAAAACGGAAGTTAGTAGGAGAAACTTTGGTTCCTGCAGCTGAACCACGAAACCCTCAAGTCTCGAAAGAGAAGAAAATGAAGTCAGTTCCTACATCCACTACTCCTACAGCCACTACTCCTGCAGCAGAGAACACAAAAAGGGTTAGTAAGAAAAAGGTTGTAGAAGTTGCGGAAATCCCTATAAGAATTTCTAGGATGAGAGGGAAGACTCCTAAAGCACCCACCGAAAGTTAGACCGCTTCCCCCAAATAATTTGAGGAGGAAACTCCTATTCATATTGTTCTGGATGATTCTCCTAGCCAGTCTGAGATCCTAGACATTCCTCAAAATCTAGATGAGGAGTGTGAAGATGAGTCAAATGTATGTCAAAATGACCTAGGAGTTAGTCATCAGGATGTTCCAACTCGTGAGAAAGAAAACCCTATAACTCACCAGTTGGCTTGCACAAGAAATGCTTTAGTTTCCTAAAAGCAAACTTGGTTAGTAAAATTCTTAGAGCAGTTATGGAGAGAACAAAGGAAGAAGAATAACCAAGATGAAAATAGTGGTCCAATTACTCTACAATGCTTCTCTTCCAGTTATATAATAAGCATGTGCTAACAACCACTCTATATGGAGAAGAGAAAAAGAAATTGCAAAAAGTAATAGCAGAACAAGGAGAGGAAATTGCAGAATTAAAAGATTAGTTGGCAAGAAAAAAATAGAGAATGGAACATGCCCTTAAGCTGACTGACCAGATAATTGCTTGTAGACCTCCACCTAGGGTCTATACCATCTGTCTAAAAGAACAATTCCTCCTATTTTAGTTGATGATGACCCTCAAAGATGTAAACGCAAAGTTCAAATCAGCCCAGGAATTCTATGGGTTATACCAGACACTTCCATCTTGGCAATAAAACCTACTTTATGAGTTTTATGTGTGTAATTTCATCATCCCTATAGAGACTGAATGGAATCCCCTGCCTTACATAGGGGATATACACCTAAGATTCCTGATGTCTTGATTGCACAATGAGGCTAACTATGATAGACAATTGGAGAATTACAGAGAACTTGAGAAAATGGAACCCCTACCATTAAGAGCAGAAAGTAGTCAACCAGAAGTATTCCTGAGGGATTGGTTCAGACTGACATATGAGAATATTAAAAAGGAAATCAGAGATAGAATTTTTAAACTTAGAGAAAATGTGTATGCAGAATACGACAACATGTCTTATTTTGTCTTCCAAGGAGCCTTAACCAATGACAGAAATAGATGGGGCAAATTATCAGAGGTATTCAAAAGATCAGAACCACACAGCCCCATTAACCTTGAAGAAGCTATACACTGAGCACCAAAATACATAGAACTAGGTAGGCAAATCAGGCAGGAGCTTTGGTGTCCGCTCATAATGTAGCTGCCCATGCTTCTTTGGCCCTTGTATGACATCAACACTACCAAACTTGGCAGGCTATAGGAAGATCACATAAGGGAAGTTTGGGAAAGAACAAGAGGATTTTACTACTCCTTTAAAAGCCAGAGGCGAGGAAGAACTGAAGTTGGTGACTTTAGGTCAATTTCCAGAAGATGCAATGCTTGAGGACAAGCATTTTATTAACCAAGGGGAAGATGATAAGGCTAAATTATTGCCTTAATTTTGTATAATTTTAAATACTCTGTTCTAGTTTTTGACAAAACATTTGAGAGCCTAGCCAGTCAAAACTTGTGATAAAGTCTAGATAGAACTGATAAACCATGGGTAGATGTTTGTGACATATTTTTCTAATATTATACATATAGTGTAGTATTTCATAAAACCATCATAATCTATGTTCTAATATCTGGATATTTAATTTGATTAAGCTTGTTGCATGAATATTTCCACATCATAACTAACTTGACAGGAGAAAAAGTGGCTGGAGAGTGGTCGACAGCATTCGAGGAAGACTACTGAGGACCAACTACGGCGGAGTGATCATTACAGCACCAGGAAACACAACTGCTACAATGGAGCCATTATTCCAGGATGCATGGATGTAGTGTGCCTATATTCCCTCTGCACTTTATTATGTTGAACTGGTCACCTGAGCTTTATTACCCACACTGCAGGCTGTTGCATTTCCATCTTCTTCTTCGACATGTTTTCAGCAAAGATAGTTTCTTTTCTATTTTGTAATAAGTGTTCAATCCTCTATATATAGGGATTGGACTGATAGTTTGAAGTTAGATAGGAAAATTAGAGAAAGAATTTTTTGGAAGAAAACTATTGTATCTTACAGCAATCTATTTCAAGTTCCATGTCTTATCTCTATGTAATGAGTTTTTTAAATACTATGAAGTAGTTCTTGGTTTACATTCTATGTTAATAGATTAGCATAAACTGACCAAGGGGGCCCACTTGGGAGGTGGAATAGGTTAGAATAGAATAGATTTCAGTTCCAGCATTTCTAGCATTTCCAGTATTTCAGATAGAAGTTACAATTTCTTCCTGCAGCATCATACCTTGTGAGTGTTCCTGCAACATCTACAAGAATAGTTATAATGGATGTTCTAGACTGAAGTATAGGTTTAAGTAGAAGTTTTCAATTTCTAGCATTCATTTTAGTAAGGAGATAAATGTATTCTTTTCCTGCAACACTAGTGTAGGTTTCTTTTATGCATTTTTACCTTCTTGCAGCATAAGCAGAATGACTCCTTAAGCAACCTAGTGCACATATCGTGCCAACCATTTCAAGTATACATCCCTGGGTTGAAAAGTTAAATGCACCTCATAATGGGAGAAGTAGTCCTTAGATTGAATAAACCATTCCTAATAAAGGCCTTGAGCATGATTATTCTACACCTATTGTGAGGTGGTTCACTCACTCCTGCCAATTCAGGGAAGATGATGCCCTGTACCTGCAATCCTTTCATTAAAAGAACACGCATGTACCTACAATATAATATCACAAACAATGATAGGGATCGGTGAAACATGTGGATCTCACAAATCAAGTAACTACGTCTCTGTCCTCTACCACAACAACACATCAACATATAAGACAACCATACACATGTAAGTATGGGGTAAGTACATCATAATCTAAAATCAACATGTAATAATCATCATAATAAAATCATCACATCTATCTATGCATCTGATCAACCATAACATCATAATCAAGAATCACCATCAAATGAAAGAATAATAGCTCCCATGAAATGTATCCTAAAAGAATTCAGCCAATCAACTGAAACAACTGCCTTAAAATGTATGACATCATAAACTAAAAGGAAAATATGAGTGTGTATTACAAAAGTTCTAGAATAAGAATTGATGTGCAATGATATCTAATCTAGCTCTTAACTCTCAAATTGTAATGCAATTTCATTCAATTATTCTCAAATTATGCTCAATTATGCTCTCAAATGATATGCTCCTGATAAAATTCTCTATAATGTAGATGCAATTGCTCATGTATGTCTAGGATTCTTAATGCTCTCAAAATGCATGTTATTTATAGGATTTCCCAAGGGTAGGGGGTAGATTTAAGTTTATCATGATCAAATAATGGTTGAGTTGAAGGCTTTCAAATGGTTTCAAATGGGGAGACCATTTAAATGGTGTTCTCAAAGGTTGGGACAAAGAGACAAATAGAGTGGTGAGTATTTTAGAGATTAAAACGAGTGATCAAGATTGTAAAGTTTGGAGTGATACATGTGCTTTCAATCCTTGATTCTTAGTGGATATTCAAATTCTTGTCCCCATTTTTGAAGGAAATTAGGATTTAATTAATTCAATTAATTAATTAAATTATCCATGTAAGGGAATAGGTTGGTTTTGATTTTTGATTTTAAACTAAATTGATTAAATCAATTATATAGCTTTAATTTATCCCTTTTAGGATTATATTTAATTAATAGATATATTTATTAATTGATCCTTTGATTTGATCTAATTTAGTCCCTTTTTATTTTATTTGGTCCATTTTATTTGATTAAATTGCCTTGTGATCGATTGAAATACACCTGACCAAATTTATGTGTCTACATGTGGCATTATCAAATTCATTTCGTGATCATTTGATGAAATCCTTAAATTTTGGTTGAGTTTTTCAAAATTAAAGTTTCAATATAATCAAGTCTTCATATCAGGTTTCATATCAAAAAGGGAATTTCTTTAGTAGGGACATCAACTTCATCAGGCATCATATCAAGTTGCTGGTCTTAAATAAATAAATCAAAATCAATCTTGGAATGAGTAATTTCATCAAGTATCATATAAAATTGCTCAATCTTATCAGTATCGGTATCAATTGAATCACACCACATAAAATTGATAGTATCCTTATAAGAACATTAGAGGTTAATTAAATTCATCAGGACCCATATCAAGTTAATTATCTTGATCATCTTTTTTATGGTAATTAGTTTCATCACTTCACATCAAATTGGTAATTCATTCAATATTTTTAGCGATAATCAATTTGATCACATCACATCAAATTGGTAATTCATTATCATTAGAATCATCATCGAACAGGTAATAAATTTCATTTCTTCACATCATATTGGCTACTTTGGTCTCAATCTATCATCAAATGATATTAAGTTGTGATTAGTTTTATCAGGATCCATATCAAACTATTCACTCAATTAGAATCTTATCAATATCATACATATAATAGAAATACTCAAGGTGTGCTTGCACAAGCCTATCTAGGACACTTCCTATTCCTAGCCCTTCGATTCCTTTCTTAGCTAGCCTAGGAATTCTCCAGTATCACTCTATGAGTTGGTAACCTTTGTGCTTAACCTTGGGGTAACTATCAACAAAGTGCTCTTCAATTCCTTACTCCTTCTTGGAAGATTCCAAGTGCTCATCTCCACTACTTTACAAACATATACAGGGGGTATAATCCATATTTGGATAGCTTCTTTGACTTTGAATAATCTCATTTAGATAGGGCATTAAGGCTTTGTCAAACGATCTCAAGACAATCAATTGATTTGGTCTTTTAGGCCTACTAGGTCAATTAGCCCTAATCAGTGAGTTTTTACCACTTCTTTCACAATTCTCCCAAATAACCCCAAAAAAAATTTGGATATTCTGACATCCTTTTCCAAGACACTAAATATTTTGGTGGTATTAGGGTTCTAGGGCTTCTGTACAGTAGGTTTCTAGAATTCAGGGCTAATTTGGCTATTTTGGTACAGTCTAATGACTTATTCTTGGAAATGTATCTTAATGGATCAGGAAATACCTAATATTGTTAGAAGGTATCTATAGGACCTTTGTTCTTATGAAACTATACTTGGTTCCATTCTTTCAATCCTTCCCCTGTAATAAAAAACCATTAGATCTTTAGAAAACACCTAACCGGGTGCATAGGACTCACCTAGGCTTTCCTTGAAAAATATCTACCTTGCTCTCATAGACTCCTACACTCATATATATACTATATAGAGGCTCCCCTACCATATTCATCCAAACACTAATGAAATTCATGATTGGAATCTATGGGGGAGCCATTTTTCTCAAATCCACTCTATGAGACCAAAAACTACACTACTTACAAAACAATTTAAAAGACTAATCTAATTAACTCACATAAATTTGAAATCTAAACAAAAATTGATTAAAAATATCTCTACCACATGAATGTAACACTGGATCTCACTTTTCAATCCATCTACCAACAGTCAAACACAAAAGTAGTCGACTGTGAGAAAAAACATAAAACAAAGGTTCTTCTTGCAAATTCAAATCTTACCTCACATCCACTTACCTTGGGAAATAGGATCCTCCATGTCTAAATATTATTTCCCAATGATCATAGTTCATTATAATAACAACCCATCATCACACTTTGAAAGGAATCTAATATTGCCAAAAGTTGTCATGCAACATTTTGACAACTGTTGCATCTTTGTCTGAAACATATCCCAATGACCTCCAATCGACATGAATTGATGTAAAAATATCCTATAGGCCTTTTTAGGCACATTTAAGCTTTCCTAATCCTTGAAGGCTTTTGGACCCAATTTCCCACTTTTAGGCTAAACTAGCACTAAACAACTTAACACACAAAACACCTAGGTTGGATTGATCCTAGTAAAATCCACCTAGGTAAACACTTGAAAGACCTTCTAAGGTTAAAATTAAACTCTACTAAATTTTATAAGGTTAGTACAAGCCACAAAAAAAATTGAACTAGGGATTATCCTAGGTGCTTCTGCACCATTCTCCCCAAATAAATTTTTTCAATCCATCCTTGGATTGAGCAAGTTGGAATCAATTCCCAACTTCTTTAACTATGTCTCCTTGATCCAAGTGGCATATGCATCTCCTTGGCCATTCCATTTTATCATATTTTCATACAATTTCCTCTTTCTAGTCTTCTTTTAGGCCCTAGAATCAAGTACCTTCTCTACTTTCCTAGGTGGTGTAGGGTTCAAGTTCAGGTCTTCTACTTCTTGTATAACCTCAGTAAGGCTCTGGAATGGATCTGGAGTAGGCCCCTTATAGAGGACCAGATTTGTAACATTGAAGATAAGATATAATCCAATATCCTCGAGGAGCTCAACCTTGTATGCATTATTTCCATATTTGGCCAAAATAGTACATGGCCCCAATCTCCTCATCTATGGCTTGTTTGTCACTCCCTTCTGTAGTATTTCCTTGTTCAAATGGAACATAACAAGATCCTCTACCTATAATTGGACTTCCTTCTTCCTTTCATCCACCTTCTTCTTTATCTTTGCAATGTTCTTTGTTAGAGTTTTTCTCACTGTTCCATGCCCTCTTTCATGGAGTGTGCAAATTCTTCTGCATAACCACTACCCTCAGCTCCATCTTTTAGTTCTTTTAGCTCAAATATCCCTCTAGGGTGTAGTCCATAAACAATTTCAAAGGGACTCTTTCCAGTGGTTCTATTTACAGTATCATTATATGCATACTCTGCCTATCCTAAGATTTGGTCCCAAGCTTGACCATACTCCTTAGTGAGAGACCTCAATAGGTTCCCAGGTCTTCTATTAACCACCTCAGCTTGACCATATGTTTGAGGGTGATATGTAGACCCAAAGGACAGATTGGTTCCCAATTTGTGCTACAATGTCTTCCAAAAGTGACTCATAAATTTAGTGTCTCTATCTGAGACTATGCTTAAGGGTAGTCCATGGATTCTCACCACTTTCTTGAAGAATAAGTGTGCAATGTGACAATCATCATGCACTGTCTTACATGGGACAAAATGTGCCATCTTACTAATTTTGTCTACTACGACATAGATACTATCCAATCCTCATTTTTTCTTTGGCAATCGAACAACAAAATCCAGGCTCAAACATTCCCAAGGTCTACTTGGAATGGGGAGAGGTTGATAAAGGCTTGCATTGGATGATGTAAATTTTTATTTGTGACACACTACACAACATTCCACATACTTTATGATATCCAAATTTATTTTAGGCCAAAAGTAAAACCTCTACACTAACTCTTGGGTCTTATTGACTCCATAGTGACCACTAAGTGCACCATTGTGCTTTTCTTGAATCATATTTTCCCTAATTGATCCTATAGGGACACATAATTGACTATCTTTAAACAATATATCACTTTGCATAGTATATTCAGAAAATTAACCATGGTAATGATTCTTATACTCTTTACATACCTTGCATATCTCTGCAAAGTCTTCATCTTCTGCATATAAGTCCTTCAAAATATAAATGCCCATACTTTGTAGTTGTACTTCTTGTATTGTCAGAATTCTTGTACTAAGTGCATCAACCACTTTGTTCTGAAATTATTTCTGATGCTTGATGTTGAATGTATAAGCCTGCAAGTACTCCACCCATTTTATGTGTTTGTGACTGAGCTTGTCTTGTGAATTCAGAAAGCTAAGTGTTTGATTGTCTTAATACACCACAAATTAATTTAGAATTAGATAGTGCCTCCATTTCCTTAGTGCTTGGACTAGATCATACATCTCTAATTCATAGGAAGAATACTTCCTCTTTGCATCACTGAGCTTCTCCCTTCTTGGCTTAAAACTGCCCCAATAGCAACATTGATAGCATCACACCTAACTGTAAAAAATTTCTCAAAACTTGGTAATGTCAAGATGGGTTGGGTGGAAATTTTCTTCTTCAACAACTCAAATCCTTGGTTATCTTTCTCATTCCATAAAAAATTAGTTTTCATCCCACCCTTTATGGTGTCTAGCATATGAGCACAAATAGCACTAAACTTCTTAATGAACTTCCTATAATATTGAGCTAAACCATGAAATCTTCTCACCTCTGTTTCAGTTTTAGGGGTAGGCCAGTTGATGATGGCTTATACCTTTCTTGGATCCATCTTGAGCTCTCCATGAGACAATACAAAACCAAGATACACTAGCTCCTATTTTAGGAATTCACACTTATCCAAATTTATCATTATCTTTTCTTCATGCAGTCTCTTGAATACAATTTTTAGATGCCTTAAGTGTTCTTCTTTAGTCCTACTAAAGATTAGGATATCATCCAAATACACTACAACAAACTTACCAATGTAGTCCTTGAGTACTTCAGTCATAAGCCTCATGAATGCGGATGGGGCATTTGATAGTCCAAATGGAATCACAAGCTGTTCATACAAACCTTCTGTAGTTTTGAAGGCACTATTCCATTCATCTCCCTCATTGACCCTGATTTGATGATAACCACTCTTTAGGTCAATCTTTGTAAAATAATTTTCTCCTCCTAAACAGTCCATTAGGTCTTCTATTCTAGGAATAGGAAAACTATACACCTTATAGTGATTCAGTTAATGGATCTTGAATCAGTACATATCCTCCAAGTTCCTCCCCTTTTGGGTGCTAGGATAGTGGGTATGACACATGGGCTTATGCTTTTTCTAATGAGGCCTTGGTTTAGGAGCTCTTGGATTTGTTTGGCAATTTCCTAATTTTGTTAAGGGGTCATCTTATAAGCATCTTTGTTAGGAAGGGTAGCTTCTAGGATGAAGTCAGTTTGGTGACTAATAACTCTCTTAGGGGGTAGGCTTGTTGGTTGTCCATCACAGACAATGTCTTTGTACTCCTTAAGTAGCTCTTGTACTTCTTTAGGAATCTCTATCTTCTTGACTATCTTTTCTCCATCTTCTTCCTTTGTCTTAAAAACCAAAGCATATGCTACCCCCTCTCCTTCTTCTAGAGCTTGTAGGAACTCCTTCTCACTCACCAATAGAAAATTAGGGCTGGAGGCTTTCACTTATCCTTCTTCCAATAGTGACTAGATTTTGAAAGTCACACCATCCTTATTGAAGGAATATGCATTCTTAGCTCCATCATGCATGGTTTGTCTGTCAAATTTCCATGACCTTCCAATTAAAAGGTTACATGCATCCATAGGTAGGACGTCACACAATACCTTATCTTTATATCTTCCAATTGAGAAGTCCACCCATGCTTGTTCATTCACAAGGACATTTTGTCCTTTTTTAAACCAAGTAACCTTGTATGGGTTACTATGTAGAATCCTCTTCATCTTTAGTTTACTAACTACCTCCTCTGACACAATATTTTTAGTAGACTCTGATTCTATGATGACTCTACATAATTTACTCATCATCTTGCATTTCACTCTAAAAAGTGATCTTCTCTGGCTTGGCTCCTCTCTCATTGATTCTTTGATCATTTTCCTTATCATCAAATTTTATCCTTCCTCTGATTCTAAGGGTACCTCAGGGTGTTTGTTTCCACCACTAGACTCCTCTTTTATAAATTTTACTCTCTTGTCACTTCCTTGAGAAGTAGAGCCTTTCTATGGACACCTATAGGTAGGATGTCCCATATAGTTGTAGTGATAGCATTTCATAGTTGAAAAATAGGAACCTCTTCCTTGGCTATTACCTCTTCCTCTCCCATTTTTATTAGAGCCTCTTCCTCTATGGAAGCTTCCTTTGCTTGAGCTTCCCTCTTGTTGTCCAGTCAACTTGGTCTCTCCTTGAGTCTTGGAATCTAAACTTATACCACCATATCCACTTCTTTGACCTCTTTTATCTCTTCCTCTACCTATGCCTCTTGTATTTCTTGAGTCTTGGTTCTTTCTCAATTTCTCTTCCACCTTTATTGCAAGTTGGTGGCATCTCTGAACAGTGGTAGGAGTAAGAAAACTCAATTCATCTTGTATAGTCCATTTAAGAACATTAAGGTATCTAGATACCTTCATACTTTCCTCTTCTGAAATTCTTGATCTCATGCATAGCCTTTGAAACTCTTCAGTGTAATATTTAACATCTAAGTCTTTTTGTCTAAGACTTTCTCTCCTTTTATACAACTGAATTTCATAGTCTTCAAGTACATATGCTTCTCTAATTTTGGCTACCATAGCTTTCCAAGTAGCAATGGGTCTCTTTCCTTCCTTCTCTCTCTCATCTTGGATAAATTTACACAAAGTGAGTGCAGACCCTCTAAGTCTAGCCTTTGGCGCCTTCACTTTTTGAGCTTCAGTTATACCATCACATTCAAAGTGATTTTCTAGTCCTTCAATCCAATCTAGGATTATCTCTGGTTCCATGTTTCGAGTAAAGATAGGAAATCCTTCCAATGCCTTTCCACTCAAATATTTTAGTGCCTTCAAGAATGGTTCATCAGTAAGGACAAGATCAGCTTCAGTGACCTCATAATCTAAGGTTATCTCTTTACTCTTTCCTTCAACTTTATCCTTGACTTCCTCATACTTTTCTTCCACTTGGTCCACTTTGTGTTCAAGTTGGGCCAATATTTATTTGAGAAATATATTCTCTTCTTCTTTCTAATCCACTTTCTTTGCAAGCTCTAGATTTTTCACCATTGTATATTCTCCTACTAACTCTACTGGTTGAAACATTCACCACAAGAAAAATCTTATAGGCTCTAATACCAATCTCATAGAAACACTTAAGGTGTGCTTGCAAAAGCCTATCTAGGACACTTCATATTCCTAGCTTTCACAAGATCCTATCCTGTCTTCTAGGATCCTTCAAGTTCTTTCTTAGCTAGCCTGGGACTTCTCCAATACAACTCTATGAGTTGGTAACCTTTTTTCTTAACCTTGGGTTAACTATAAACAAAGTGCTCTTTAATCCCTTACTCCTTCTTGGAAGACTCCAAGTGAATTTTAATCTCCACTACTTCACAAACATATATAGGGGGTGTATTCCATGTTTTTATAGCTTCTTTGACTCCACATAATCCCATTTAGATAGGGAATTAAGGCTTTCTCAAATGATCTCAAGACAATCAATGGATTTGGTCTTTTAGGCCTAATAGGTCAATTAGCCGTAATCAATGAGTTTTTCCCACTTCTTTCACAATTCTAAAAAAAAACCCAAATAAAAATTTTATATTCTAAAACCCTTTTCCAAGACACTAAATATTTTAGTGGTCTTAGGGTTCTAGGGCCTACATACAACAGGTTCCTAAAATTCAGTGCTAATAGGGATAGTTTGGCTATTTTGGTGCAGTCTGATGACTTCTTCTTGGAAATGTATCTAAATGGATTAGGAAATGCCTAATCTTGTTAAGAGGTATCTATAGGACCTCTATGATTATGAAACCATACTTAGTTCTATTCTTTCAATCCTTCTCCTGCAATAAAAAACCAATAGATCTCTGGAAAACACCCAATCGGGTGCATAGGACTCATCTAGGGCTTGCCTTGAAAAATAGCTACCTTGCTCTCCTAGAATCCTAAACTCATATCTATAATATAAAAAGGATACCCTACCATATTCGTCTAGACCATGATGAAATGCACGGTTGGAATCTACGGGGGAGCCATTTTTCTCAAATCCACTATGTCAGCACCAACAACTACACTACTTACAAAAAATTTTAAAAGACTAATCTAATGAACTCACAAAAAGTAGAAATATAAACAAAAAATTATTAAAACCATCTCTACCACATGAATGTAACACTGGATCTCACTATTCAATCCATCTACCAACACTCAAACACAAAAGTAGTCAACTGTGAGCAAAAATAGAGAACAAAGCTTCTTGCAAATTCAAATCTTACATTACATCCACATGCCTTGGGAAATGGGATCCTCCATGTCTAAATATAATTTCCCCATGATTATAGGCTGTTACAATAACAACCCATCATCACACTTTGAAAGGAATCCAAAACTGTGAAATGTTGTCATGCAAGTTTTAAAAGTTGCAAATGTTGTCATGCAACATTTTGACAACTTTTGCATCTTTGTCCAAAACATATCCCAATGACCTCCAATCGACATGAATTGATGTAAAAACATCATAGAGGCCTTTTTAGGCTCATTTCTAACCTTTCCTAATCCTTTAAGGATTTTGGACCCAATTTCCCACTTTTAGGCTAAACTAGCACTAAACAACTCAAAACACAAAACACTTAGGTTGGATTGATCCTAGTCAAATCCACCTAGGTACACACTTGTAAGACATTCTAAGGTCAAAAATAAACACTAATACCTTGGCTAATTTCAGCACAAGCCACAACAAAATTTTAACTAGGGATTAGCCTAGGTGCTCCTACACCATCATCACATGTTCTTTTAATCAGTGCATTGATCACATATTGATTCAAAGAGGGGAAAATGTAATCACCTAAAATCAGTCTAGTCTAACCAAAAGGCCTAAATCTCAACAAAATTTACCCTAGTTCCTAATCAAGACATCTAATTAGGTCTTAATCATAATTGTGTAAGTAAAATTTAATCAATAGGCTTATATATTTTAAGCAAAAATCAATCATCAAAGGTTCATCATTAAGAAACAATTAATTCGTTAATGAATCATAGCCTAATTAATTAAATCATGAGACAAAAATACCTTGGCTAGGGTTATTAATTAAGTGAAATAATAAATTGTCCTCTTATCCACTCAAGCACAAAAGGACAAGTGACTTGGCTCAAGATAATAAGAACAAATCCACATGGATCACTCAGGATTGAACCTCCATCATTCATCATGGCTTCATCCTAGCCATTGAATTAAAATTTAAACTTTTTCCTCCAAAAGGAAATCTATAAAATGAAGATCAATCAAATCATTATGGATCCATTCTCATTTGAAACTAGATAATTCTAATTTCATTTCAAGTAGATCATTCATAGCAATTGTATCTTGAGACCATTTAAGTAATAGTTCATCATGTTAGATCAAATTCATCTTAATCGTTAGTTTAATCAATCATGTAGAGGCACAATTTGATCAATTAGCTTGCATTCCAGCTTAATTTGCATCAATTTAGATTCATTTGAGTATAATACTCCATTTTATGTGTTATTTACTGATCTAATACCTAATTCTAATAACAATCTTAATTAGATAGTAATCTTTGTGTCTAGGAGGCAATAATTATTTCAATTGTTTGATTTGAGTGATTTATTTATACTAACAATGGATTCTATGAGTTATTGAAGTGTTGTGTTACAAGTTCATGCAGGTACAATATTTACACACATAACTATTAGATTAGGTTTAATGTTAGGACAAGGCTATCAACTAATATGCACAGGGTTTTCACTGATGGGGTAATATAATACCATGTGCATCATATTAGGGAGTTTAAAATGAAAAACATTGGAGGGGAGTCACAAAAAAATATTTTGGGCAATATTTTTTGAGAATAGGGGCATTCTTTAAAATGACATCAACACACATGCTATGACCTAATCTCACTAAGTGAATCCCTCATGGTCATATGGAATGTCGATACAGGGATATCCACTTGGGTGTATAACTTTAAATGTCAATTTGATTATACTCAAGACTATCTGTAAATTTCCAAGCAACATGTTAAAATTGTTTTAAGCATCCAATATGGTGACCTCCATATCTAGGTTGATCTTGACCCAGTTTTTAGTTATTTTCCATTACTTGATTGCATATTTTAAAATATTTATTTTTGTTCTAATATAATATTTTGTTATTTTCGACCCTACCTTTAAGTGTGTTTGAATTAGATAAAACTAGAAAATTATGATACTCATTTAATTTTCCTTCACTTTATCTAAATATTATACTTATTTGTAAAAAGATAATATTTTTTATCCTTATATTACTCATTTATATCATTCAATTTGTATCTTAAATGTAGACCCACTCTACCCTAAATATTCTAATTCTCTTGATCTACCTTCAATTTCTACACCTACGGTAGACACCTAAAATTATCCCATCGCCTATGCACGATGATAACACTAATTTTCTTTATAATTGATTAAATAGTATTAATTATTTAATTGATTTGTTTCATTCTTCTAATTAAAATTCAAGATAATCTTTTTCCTCTAAAAATCAATAATTGAATGATTTTAATTAATTTTTAATGTCCACTTCATTACTCATCACTTCTTTTCTAATTTTATCTAATTAGTCTTCTAAATATTAATTAAATGATTTTTTGTTTAACTAATGTATTTTCTAATTTTAGCTGAATAATTTTTATTATTTAATTAAATTAATATCCATCGTTGTTGCCATCACAATTAAATGGTTATTCCATTTATTTAATATACTAATTATGTCTTCTATAATTGAATAAAACAATTGTTTTATGTAATTATTCCACTTCAACCATGTCAAATAATTCTTCTAAAATAAATAAATTATGTAATTTATTTATTCTTAATCATGCAAAATTAAATGAATTTTGAATCTATTTAATAATTATTATTATTCTACTTCAACCTTTAAAGACTAGTACTAACTTTTAGTGTAACTAACCTATCTATTTGTGTCATATGTCCAATCAGTTTTTATAATCGATCAATCTAATTAGTTCTTAACTCACTCAAATGAGGTATTTATCAATTAGTCTCACTACACTGGTCAAACAATTAGTCTTCTAATCAATCAACTCTGTCATGCAGTCAGTTAACTTTTAATAAGTCTGGATTATCAATTCAATCAAGTCTAGTCTAAATGAGCCTTAACAATTCTTATCCCTCGATCAAAATTGTCTATTGCATCCAATAAAAATCTATATAATGAAGGTCGATTCGTCATTGTTCACAACCACAATTTTCAAATTCTCATGTTATCATTATTGGAGAAAATCTAAGAACTCACAATTACAAAGAGAAGAAGAAAAGACAAGAAAGGATTTATGATTTGATGCATGTTTATTTATTTGAATTATTTATTGTTTGCGTTGAATTATGTCATTCTTTCTTGAATAGGAGTAGATTGTTTGCAATAATCTAGATCTTATGGTTGGATATAATCTCTATTGTTGCAAGTATACTAACTTGCTATTTTACCCCTATTACAAATGGTGAACCTAACATGAAGCACCAATTGCTTTTGATTTTTTAGTTTTTGTGTAGTTACAGGGATATTTGTTGAACATGTTCAATAACTAAGAGGGGTGGGGGTGAATTGGTTATAAACAAACAATTTTCTTCACTTATGTTAATCTGGTAAATACTTAAACCAATCATAAACTTATAAATAATAAAAACATGAAAGCACAAAACCATCAACACAATGAACACCAAAATATACGTGGAAACTCAAACTAGGACAAACCATGGAGAAACTATTTCTCGTGAAATAAACATTAGTTAAGGTGACACTGATTAAGGTGATTTTTACAAAGGCTCACTTTCAATTTTCTCACTGTTGTTTGGCTCACTACTGATTGGGCTAACTACTCTTAAATAAGAAAGGATAATTGTCGCTTCAAATAGGCTCACTACCAATACAAATAGTCTCACTACAGAATATAAGAAATGGAAGTTGAATCCACCACTGAAGTCACTATCACCAATACTTTGAAATATAGAAATGATATAGAAGTCTACAATCGATTACATCAACTCACATGTACATCAACACGCAGAACTTCCTTTGTCAGATTCATATTCACTTTGCATATACTTGCAAGAAATCATACAAAAAAGCAAATTCATCATTATTTTATACCATCTCATACCAAAAACAAAGTTGGCCTAATCCAATTTAAATTAGGTCACACCAAAACATTCCCGAGGTGGTAAGGAATGAAACATGGACCACCTCATTGAATACATCATGCCTTGCACATTAATAAATGATACACCATCACCGAGATCTTCAGTAGCAACAAATAGGATCTATACATTATAAATACATTTACTGGAGCACAATGAAAACTTATAAGATAGGACCAAACCCATGCCAATAATCCACAATATGTTGTGTAACACATAGAACCAACACTGACATGGATAATAGTAAATATTTAAAGTACATCATCTAGTGCACACTTCTACCAAAACCATAAAAAATACCAATCTACATCTATGCATAGGATATGTTGACATCAATGAAAATCATTAATGACAAAAATAATTATAGCATCAACTTCACATTCTATAAATATCCCCATTTTTCATTGATGGAAACATTCATCAATAACAAAGAAAGAAACTCACTATCAAAAGATATCAACATCAAAGTTATTTTTTCTTCATTATTCTTGTCCCCCTTTGAAAAAAATGACAAAGAGACAAACTCCCCCTTACTAACTTACTTTTCTCCCCTTGAGAGGAATCCACCAAGCATTGATCCAAAAAGGAATAAGTATGAAATGTACTAGACCAATGCACACATAGGTGCATTATTGAACACTAGGAAGGGGCAGAACACCCAGCTTCCCCCTAAGACACTCAAAAGTATTCTTGTATAATTTTTTTGTGAAAATGTTTCTAATCTTCTCCTTTTTAGGAACATACTCAAGTTTAACCTCCTTCTCCAATACCTTCTCTCTTAAGAAGTGATATTTGATAGATAAATATTTTGTCATGGAATGTTGTACTGGATTCTTTGAAATTTTTATAGCATTCATTTTATCACACATAATTGAAATAGGGTCACAAAGTTATCCCTATATCCTTCAAAGTTTGTTTCATCCATAATACTTGAGTACACCATGAGGATGCTATAATGTTTCTTGATTCAACATTTGATAATGTTACAAAAATTTTCTTCTTGCTTGACCAAGAAACCAAACACGAGCCAAGGAAATAAGCTCCAGGTCACTAGCACTTCGTTAGTTATTTAGACATCTGGTCCAATCAACATTAGTATAATCTATTAGCATAAAATATAAACCTTTTGGATACAATAATCCAAAATCATATGTACCCTTCAAATATCTAAAATTAGCTTTACTACCATCACATGTGACTCTTTTGGTTCTTGTTGAAATCTTGATGCCAAACATACTGCATACATAATGTTAGATCTAGTAGAAGTCAGATACAACAATCCTCCAATCATTGATCTATACTTACTTGCATCAGCCTTTTGTGAATCATCTTGTTTATTCAAATTACATTCGGCATCAATAGCAGTAAATATCGATTTAGAATTATCCAAACCAAACTTCTTCAACAATTCTTTAACATACTTGGAATGAGAAATAAAAATTCCTTTACTTTTCTAATTCACCTACAATCCAAGAAAGAAATTCAACTCACAAATCATAGACATCTTGAATTAAATTTATTTATTTCCTCTGCAAAGTTCCTACACAAATCATATTTTCCTCCAAAAATAATGTCATCAACATAAATCACAACTATCAAAATCTTATCTGAATAAATCTTGTAATATAAATTTCTATTAGTTGATCATTTCTAAAATCCTTGTCCAATCATGTGTTTATCCAATCTTTCATACCAAGCCCTAGGTACCTACTTCAATCTATATAAAACCTTGTTCATTTTTCACATAGCATCCAAATCCTTTTTGGACTTGAAACCTTCTGGTTGTTCAATGTAAACTTCTTCCTTTAGTTCTCCATTCAAAAATGTTGACTTAACATCCATTTGATAGACCTTTAAGTTTGTAAATACTACAAATGCTAAGAATATATGAATTTCCTCCATCCAGCAAACAGGGGCATTTAAGTATCATCCAAATCAATTCCTTCAATCTGACTATAACCCTTTCAAACCAAACTTGCCTTGTTTCTTATTACCCTACCATTTTCATCCACTAAAAACCCATTTTGTACCAATCATGTTCTTTTCCACTGGTCTGAGAACAAGTTCCCAAGTCTGATTCTTCTCTATCTGATAAATTTATTGCATTAATCTTATTCAATTTTGATCATTAAATATTTATTTTACATATTTAGGCTCAATTTTTGAAAGTAAACACAAAAAAACTTCCTCTTGTGTATCTCTACTTCTTCTAACAATGCCTCTACTCTTATCACCAATAATCTGATTCTTAGACTGATTTCTTTGTGCATACCTTGGTGTCTTAGTTGTAGATTATTAGAGCCTACCTTGTCTCTTCCTCTTCTTTCTTGTATTCTTGTCCTTTGTTCTCTCTATCAAATTTATATTCAAGGTGTTTCTCAAGAGTTTTTTGAAATCCTTCATCAACCTTCTTATTCACACTTTCAAAAATCTTATTCAATCTCTTTTTGTAACAACAATATTTTTTTCCCTTTATAGAATATTCCAAAAATATACCTTCATCTTCTCTCCTGTCAAACTTTCCAAGATTGTCCTCATCGCTCCAAATGTAACATCTGCTTCCAAAAATCATAAAATATTTCACTATTTATAATATGAAATTGGTGAATGATGCTAGGAATGAAGAATGCTCACCAAAGTATATTATAAAATTAGGAATATCCCAAAAGACTCACCCTCAAACCAATATGATTAGCACAACCCAAAAAGGATGAAGGGATTCCAATGTAAGATCTAGATTCAAGGATGTTTTTTAGGGGGAATGGGGGTATTCCTTTATTATTAATTAATTGATTGATATGTAAATGAATTGATAGAAAGAATATGAAAAAAGACAATGTATGATATCAGATTTGATCTATAAAAGTAAGTGAAAGAGAAAAATAGGAGGAATGAACTCACCTTGAAGAAAGAGAAGGAAAAATGACCTTCAAATTTGAATTTGACTGTCATCGGGATGTCAAAATTGGGTGAAACTCCAGATCTGAGACTCTGATGTCTGTAATTGTGTACCATGGAAATTTAAGCCAAAAAGTGGAGGAAAGGGGTCAATAAAGTCAACCTCATCCTAGACAAGGTCATGAAAGTCAACCTAGTCCTTTTAGGTCCAAATCTAATGAAAATTTTTGAGGGTCTACAACTGGTTCTTAGGCTCCCAAACCCAAATCCACAACTCCCGAAACTACTCCTACTTATAGAAAGAAGGAGAAAATGTTGCTAAAATATTTTTTCCTTAGTCAAACCCATGTATAGGAATCAACCTTAAAATGTGTAATCACAAAAAAATGGTCTGATATAATCAGAGGCCTGAATCTGAAATAAAATGCCCTAGGTCCAGATTAAGACATCAAATTCAAGGTTAATCATAATTGTACAATTGAGCTAGATCGATTTAATTACATAATTCATAAAAAATCAAACATAAAAGACCACTCATCAAAAGGAATTAATTCATTAATTAATACTAGTCATTTAATTAAATCAAAATAAAAAATCACATGACTAGAGTATTAATTAAAGTGAATTAACTAATTACAACATGTATATTATGTCACATTGGCCTCAAAGCCAACTCATTCACCAATATGATGTCATCACATGGATCGCTTAAGGGATTAATCTCAGCCCTTCCTCATGGGTGAACCTCAACCGTCAAATTCAAATTAAAATTTGAATTTCCATTTTCCCTCCAAAGGAAATCTATAAAATGAAGCCCTTCTAAGCTCATTTCATAGGGGGATAGTGCATTCAAGTAGCTAAATAATGCTAATTTCATTCTATATAATTGAGCATAATATACTTCATGTTTTTCATTCAATTGTTATCAATTCATGCATTTAGGAACTTAAATTGAGCATAATGGAGCATAATTGATCAATTCTAGATGCATTTTAGGCATTTTCTCTGAATCTTCCATCATATGATTGTAAATTCATAATTAATTAGTTCTAGAACTGAGAGAAAATTGACTAATTCATGTGGATCTTCTATGTAGGAAGCAATAATTTGATTTCACTTGGTTGTATGTATTTTTCAATTGATTTGAGTTGATTAACCAATTGATGTAATGAATTATTGAGTGGTTGTGTGTAGATTTATTGCAGATACATTTTGCACATCACATTTTGGTGCCCACCATGGGGAAGTTAGCACTCAATTTCATGAATTTAACACTCTGTTATACAAAATTGATAGAAGACAGTGGAAAATAGCATTTCCAGACGTTAAAACAGCATCTCCGGGAGCATTTTAGCATTTCCAGTCTTCATTTCATCATCTTCCTCCATAATTTCATTATTTTTTGACCTTATTTCAGCATCTCTAGAAGGTATAATTTCTACATTCAGTCATTTCCGGTATTTCTTTCATCACCTGCAGGAGAAAGTGTCATTTACGGTAAATATTTTGTCGTTTCTAGATTTTTTTTGGTCTACAGAAGTCATTTCATCTTTTGGGGTTAAAGAGTCATTTTTTATTTCTATTTCATCATCTAGAAACTCGAGTGTAAAAATGTAAAATGTTTATTATCAAATTTTAGTACTAATCAGCTAATGTGTGAGGTTTTATGATCTTGATCTTCAAAATAAGCCTAACAAGTTCATACAGGATGTTGTTAAAGATCCAATTGTCAAAGATATGGAATCAAACACATGAAAACTAATAATTCTTGTCAAATGCAGGCTGCCTTGGAAGAATCAATGAAACTTTATGCTTGATTAAGGTTTTTTTAAGCATCTAAAATTCAAATTTTGATTTTACTCTTAAGTTGACTAGAGGATTATGCTCTTTTCTCTTTGGGGAAAATCAGGAACTCAAACATCAAATTAAATTTTGAGTTCAAATTCATAGTAAATGAACTATTGTTTGATGTGTTTGGGAGAAGTGACAAGATAGGGAAGTATGCTCTTTTCCCTTTGGGAAAATTAGAAACCTAGACCCTTGAATATAATCCATTTCATCTTTTTATAACCTTTAGATGGGCTTGCCGGTTGAGAAAAATCTCCCAGGAATGACCCACGTGAGAACGAGGTGTGAGTCACACCACTCAAACTCACGTTAATAAAATTTACTTCTTAAGGCCAAAGCCTTGGAAGTTGGATGTCATTTAAGCTTATACTTGGTTCATGCCTGACATAAAGTAGGGCCTTACATTTTAAATCATGTTTATGTGACTGCTTGTCATAAGGTTCTCTTTGGGGCTATATGCCTCAATCGCACTTGTGCGAACACAGAGGATACAACCGAATGGAGACGTATACTAGATTATATAGTATAGAAGACACCTAGTTCACACTGAAAGGTGATAATATTTGTGTGAGGAGGATAGTAACCTCCCCAAGACACTCATCATATCATTCCCTCACTAGCGCTTGGAGTCAAATAATGTGACATCATGACTCAAGCCATTGTGTGCTTGGTGATGAGCGTATTCTGTTTAGCTTTTGAGTGTGTACCTGAGTCTACAAGCAAATATTTTCATACTAAGACAAATCCATAGGGAAAGGTGTGTTTATAGTTATAGATCTAATCAAAAAAATTCTAAAGATATACAATCCTTATCAAAACAAGACAATGTCACTTTTCTTTGCATGTGTGTACCCCTAATTAAACATTTAAAAACACTTATAAACACACCTAAAATGTTAAAGATCTTGTAAATTGTTGATTGTCATCTAGACACAAATTCTCAAAAGGTCAAACTTTACACAAAAATGTGGTCTAACACATTGTCTCATTATTGGTCAAAATAGGGGTCATTTATGTACTATCTCTATCAAAATCAGCTCACTTTTGGGGAGACTCTTTAAACTTATTTTTCAAATCTAAACATCATAGATACATAACATCAAACCTTGGTTCTTAGAAGATCAACCCAATTACTCTTTGTTTCAACAACTTATCACTAGTATCAATTGGTCATATCAACCTTTCTTATTTATAGATCACTATCAAGTTCAATCTAACCTTCATCAAGATCTTGAACAACATCTACTCTACATCAACATTTTTCATCAACTTTGACCAATTGTTAGACTAGTCTATCAAATATTGAAACTATAGGTGATAGATTGATCATCTTTTCAAATCAAGAATTATCCAATCTTACATTGTGTGGAGAAGAAGTGGTCACTTTGAGAAAATATATAGTGGAAATATCCATCAAACATGACTTATACCCAAAGCACAACCAGATAAGAATCAAGACCCATTGACTTCTAATCAGACTATTGATCCAAAATCTTATAATAATAACAAAAACATGGAAGGAACTGAGAATGAGTGGACTAATCATGCTAATACTAAAAATGAAGAAGAGAAAACCAAAGAATACATTTAGAAAGTCCAACACAGCACAAGGTTTCAAAAGATCATGGAAAAAATCCTAATGGTTGATAAAGAGAAGTATTTCATGCATCTAGCCTCTATAGGAATCAAATTACCTCAAGATTTTGATGTGGAACAACTAAAAACACAGGAAGAGGAAAATCCTATGGCTACTCTTATCAAACAAGTTGAAGCATTGCAAACTCAAATAATAGACATGAAAAAGGAAAAGAACATAATTCCAAATAAATATTCACTAAACGTGCTTTGTCCAATTCCTTTTGATCGCAATCTTCATATGCCACCATTTCCAACCAATGCGGATATACCAAAGTATGACAAGTATACAAGAGTTACAGATCCTCAAGATCACATATAGGAGTTGTATACTCTTATTAAGGAGTTCATTCATGAACATACATACCTTATGAGGCTATTTCCTTGTAGCTTAGGGGGACAAGTAGTAGAGTGGTTCTCTAAACTACCTCATGCAATTAAAACTTTTTAAGAGATAGTAGATTGATTCATACAACATTATTCATATAATATTCAACATCCTATCATAATGATTGATCTATGAAACACCAAGAAATGTATTGGGAAACCTTTTATATCATTATTATAGAGATGGAGGAAATTTTTTGCATGATATCCTCACTTGATTCTAGAAATGGAAAAGATGGACATTTTTGTAAATAATCTTGTAACGGAAATGAATCATTACCTTCAACCGCAATGCATTCCAAAATTTTATAAATTGATTGATATGGGATTTAAAATAAAAGGCACCTTGGTTAGGAAAGGAGAGATTAAAATATATATATAATCCAAGGGATCTTACACTAATACCAATGGAAACAAAGAGAAATCAAAATATTGGAACAAAAATCAGAATGTTGTCAATGATGGGGTAGTAGATACACAAAATCTAAAGCCAAAATAGATAGAATTTAATATTTCTTCTACTAATCCTCCAAAGGATCCCAATACGACATCTAACATATGAATTAATCAATAAAATAGCTAGCAAAAGTCACCTTTCACGAATGGTCCTAAATAGGTATTTATACCTCTTGGAGAGTCTCTCAAATCCATGTTATGCAAGCTTATAACCCAAAAGGTTATTGATATACCTAAAGAAATACTGTGTGAACCACCAATTAAACCAAAATGGTGATGATTTACATATATTGCAAGTATCATGGAAACAAAGGTCATAGAATGAATGAATGCATGAAGCTCAAACATTTGTTACAAGACTTGATAGACAATGAGGTCATCAAAATGGATGAACACAAGACAAATGAAGATCATACGACATTTAAAACACCTTTTCCTAATTATGATAAAGGCTAATTGTCCAATGCCAAGGGAAATTGGGCAAATTATGCATATTCTCATGACAAGACTATCAACATGTTGGAAGCTTTGGATCAACATCACATTAATGTGATAATAATCAAAGATAAGAAAGCAATCTGAATCTACTAATGCAGTAATGAGAAGTCAAGCTAAAGTGACATTGAAAGGAGATTCTTCAAAATTAACTACATCATCAAAACCAAAATTAACAAAAAAAAGTTCATCATCCTCCTCATCTAATTACATTTTGGTTGATCAATTACAGAGAAGTCCTGCGTAAATCTCCACTCTTGAACTAAAAATTTCTTTGTCACACAAAGAGATTTTGGAAAAGAATTTGGTTGAAAAAAATGTTCCCAAAAATCTAGATGTGGATAAATTTCAAGCCATGGTTGGACACTTGACCACACCTCACTACCTATTAATTTTAAAAGAAGACAATAATGTTTTAATTCACCCACACAATTTTACTTTGAATATAGAAGTGTGAATTCATAAACATCACATGAAATGAGTATTTATAGATGGAGGGGTGGTCTTAAATATTTCTACTTTAGGTTTTATAAAAGTATTGGGATTCTCAGATTAAGATATTGACCCTAAAAAGAGGATAACCATTAAGACATATGATGACAAAGAAATAAGATCTAAGGGGTTAGTAACTATGCCTATCAGGGTAGGGACCATGGAAAGAAATGTGGTATTCCAAGTGTTGGATCTTAATCACAAGGAAGACCCTCATTGTCTACAATAACATCAAAGCCTAAATGACAAACTATCTATAATGGAACTTTTGTGAGAGGCAAATCAGTAGTAGAGGAAAATGAAGACAATGAGGTATTGAAATGGCTATACAAGGAAAAAGATGAATCTAACCAATATTTTAAGCATGTTCATATCATAACTCAATAATATGGACATGGTCTTCATATCATGCAATAGATGGGACATCAAGGACACGGATCCCTAGGCAAAAATAAAGGTCTTGTCGAGCCAATTTTTACACAATTCAGAGATTCCAAAGATAAAATAGGTATAGGGTGAAAATAGGAAGCACAAAAGCCACTCATTAAAGATGGAATAATTTTTGATGTGGAACTTTAATAATATAAAGAGAGAGCTGAGATTGTCCCTCTCTTATATGAATTATTGTTACATATACATGAAGAAAATCCCAATTATCAAGGAGAGCTTTGCATTCCTCCATTTTTGAGGAATCAAGAAACTAAGACTGATGAAGAAACATCCATACAAAAACAAAATATTCAAACACTTGAGGATAAACAAAATGATTCTCAAGGAAATAATTATAATGAAGAAGCTAATGAACAAGAAATTTGTCATCCTAACTGGGGCCAACTAGTGACAATCACTCATGTTCTAGATTTGCCACATTATACTAACACAAATTCCAATGAATATGAATGGGACTCATTATTGCCACTATGGATATCAAAATAGATTTGATTCACCAATATTCCCCTTAACATGAAAGAGGAGAAATTTCTAACACTACCCACCTCACAAACATTGTTGCAAAATTCATTGATGTGGTGATCCCCAGTATAATTGTGTATCATCTTAAAATGGAATAAATTCCATGTTAAGACTATTTAACCCTCCTTAGGGGGTCTTTTGGGCCATTATCATTTTATCCTCTAATTTCTACCCCTTTTCCATCTTCGGTGCCTATTTGAGACCCTGATTGGGCCTCTCTGGGCATTGTTTTCCCCACCTGGCATATTTTCCAGGGGTCTTAACTCCCTGGGTCAAGGTTGACCTTGACCTTGACCTAGGATAATTTTTACCTTGACCTAGGTCCCCCTTTTTCATTGGAAAGTGTGCTGGATGTGGGGGAAAACTCAAAAGTTTATTTTTCAGCTTCCGGGTCAGTTGTTTCGGGCTTCAAAGTGACGACTCTTAAAAATATATTTAATATAGGTCCACTTCTAGGGGTATGAGCCTAATTGTAATTTAATTCTCATATGTCAATCTCTCTAGAAGTTTGTGCCCTACAATAGTATATAAGGAAGCCTTCTGCTCTCATTTTTTATAGGAGGAATAAGGATCATCTATGCATAATCTATCAAAGCGGTCGTCTACATTCAAGCATCCATTATTCTACATGATTTCATGCTTCCAAGTTTTCAATCAAGCTTTTCAAGTCTTCTTCTCAAGCATTCAAGTTCTCCATTGAAGATTAAGGATTCAAGCATTCAAGCCTTTGAAGGGATTTGGTTCAAGTATTCAAAATTAATCATTCAAACCCTAGATTTATCCATCATGGTGGTGTGATCTTCCTTCAAGATCCTTTGTGCATCCTCAATATTCATTCAGTATTCCTTCAAGGTGGATTCCAAGCATATAATCATGGAGGTTTTTATTTATATTTATGGTTTTTAGTGTTGAGTCGAAGCTTTCATATTAACATACTTGTTTACATTTTGAATACAATTACCAATCTATTGAATATCATATCTTCATTGTTATATCTACTTCTACTACTTGCTAGCATTCTCCATTTCAGTTTTGATTTCAAGGTTAATTCCTAAATCAGGGTTTGACTAAGGCAAATCCCTCCCCCAAAAAACAAAACCATTTTTCTTGTAGGTATAGGTATGGAATAGAGAATTATAGAGTAGATTCAGATACCCTTTTTGGAAAACTTTTGAGATCCATGAATAGAATTTTTGTTGGAGCAGTGCAGGTCAAGGTCAACATAAAGGGGTGAAATTGTGCCCCCGTATTTAGGTCAAGGTCAACCTTTCTCAAAAATGAAAAAAATTTCTGGGTTTTCTATGTCTCTATGTTTTCAGGCTAGGGCAGGTTGCAAAATTTCCAGAAACCTAACACAGACACCAGAAAACAACAATTTCTAGATCTACTACATTTCAAGATAAGTGTTTCATTTCATCCTAATCTTTCAGATCTATTGTTTTACTTTATAATTAATAAATTAGACCCCCTTCCCCTCTTTATCCATAACCAGTTGATTCCTCTTTGCATTGATCATCTCCTTTCAGTTAATCAATTGGGATCTCCTTGTCTTTGATTAGGAGGTAATATATATATCTAAACCATTCTCCTTACATACACAAACACACCCATCAAAAATACATATATCAAAATATATATATAATTATATTTATATCTTACAAATTGATGTTGACACAGGAGTCTTAATAGGAATAGAAGAGCTTCAAAGAATATTATAAATCACAAATTCTAATAATATGATAAGTGAAAGAGAAGAGGGACAAATCTTAGGTGTACAACCATTCAAATTCAGTTCACACAATATTGACAATGAATCAACTAAGACTAGTGATTTCTTTATGATCTAACTGATCTTCGAGACAAAATTGTTATATACCTCATTGATACATTCAAAAGCTATGAACAAAATTCAATTATGACTCTTGAAATAGTTGAAACTAGCCCTAACTCTAACTTGAAACTTGTTCACCCTAACCTAATTAATTGGACCTTGTCTAAACCTATGGATATACCTGTTATCCAAAATTTCCCCATCATGCAAATTTTGGCTATAGGTGTAGAAAATGAGGCTCCCACAAGGGTAGAGCCCAACTTGTATGGTTTATTTCCATGTTTTCCTTAGCTCTACAAATATCTCCAGGCCTCCAGTTTATCCTTGTTCATGAAAAAGGGTTTAAGTGTGAAAAACCCTATGCAGATTTGATGAAAGCCCTAGCCATCCCAAGCTTGTTCTAATTTGTCATTACTTTTCCAGTGACTTAAGTTTCCTTTTGTCATTTCCTCTTTTAAAAACCCTTTGTCTCTAAGTTGTGTGATAAAATTGGCATATTCCATATCATCCAGTGATCCTGAGATTATCTCTAGTCTCCTTGTCGCGGAAAGAAAATGAATATTCTTCAATGCTCATGAGACTTCCCACACACCATCAATCATGATCACTTATATTTACCATCTTACGATTTTTGCTAAGTCTCCTAAGAAATTCATGACATCAGTAATGATTACGAGACTTGGAGACCATTATTCTATTTTCTTTAGTTGTTTAATCTCCATAAGGTGGTGGGGTCAGGAAAACGTTCTCCTGACTTCATGCCAGCCGTTGATTATGTTAAGATCTCTTAGTTGTTGCTGAGTCTCGTGATGTAACAAAGGTTAATTGAAATGAGAGGAGATCATGAGACTTCTCATGTCTCCAAGTCTCCAAATAGACCCCAAGGTAAAAGGTGAGTCAGGTTAAAGATCATGCAGTCGCTAAGTCTCATAATGAAATGGAATATTCTCTTAAGGATTAGGGAATTAGCACTGGCCACTTGATCTTGATCTAGTCAAATGGTAGTCATGAAGTCTCCAAAGGAACTCAGGGTTAAGGAAATGATATCCCAACTCAGTGATATAAAGGATTTCAGATAACCAGAGTTCAAGGGGAGTAAAGCTTGGGTTAAAGAAAAAGATAATCAGAATAAGATAGAATTTTGACTACTGTGTTTTAAAAGGAAAGGTCAAAACTTTTAGATTCATTGATAGGATCAACTTGTGCCACCTATTACTATTTCTCATTTAAAATATTCAAATATCTAATTCTCAGAAGATTGATGGTGGCACAACATTTCAAGCTGCAGACAGAGAGATGGATTAGGCCAATTTCTTCCAACTACATTTATGATGATAGGAAAGATTTCAAAGCCATATCTGATCAAATAGGATATTTCTTAGCTGCATTAATGAGAAAAATTGATAGAGTTAGGGTTTTTGCATTGGTTATGCAAGATCTATTGAAACCCTAATTTCTAGAATTATATTAAATCGTAAGCCTGCGTGCTGGAGGAGTAGTGTATATAAGTTAGTTTTCAAGCTTTTTAGCTTAGATTTTTCTAGCTAGTGTAAGATTTTTGTGGCATTTTCTCTGCCCCTAAGTTTTCATGTGTTAGTTATCTCATTGAATTGCAAATATTGCAAATGATTTTTGTGACATTCTTTCTGTCCTTGGGTCTTCTTGTTTGTACTTCTCTTACTAAAATTTAATACAAAGATTGGTATTGGAATGAACTTGGAGTTCCTAAGCCCTCTTTCTTTCTGCAATATTGTGTACTATTGTGGATGATCTGATTTAGATGAGTTTGTGGATATTCTTCAGTCCCCTATCATTTTGTCTCATTCCTATGCCTGATTGCAGAAATGGATGTTTGTTTGTAGGTCATAGTTTGTGTCTATTTATAGTGAATATGTTATTGTTTGTGAAATCATCTCTTTCCCTAAATATCCTCTATTTATCTTAGACCTCTCTTTTAAACACTTATACAAGCCTATCTAGAAAGTTGTGTTCTATTAGATTCAAGTCCTCTTTCTGAAATTGATTGTTGTGTTTTAATTCAAAAAATTACCTTCGATGTATCACCTAGTAGGATAGTTAATTATCAGTCATTTCCCTTTCAACATTCCTTCCTTCTATCCCTTTTCCTATCTAATTTACTTTCATGCATAAAGAGAAAATTGAGGTGATAATCCAAGAGGAACTAGCCTAGAACATGGAGGTATCATTTCAGTTAGCAAAGGTCCTACAACTTGGAAATGATTCCCATGTTATACTAGATCATCAAGACTATGAGAGCTTGACTAGGGTGAAAATTTATTGTATAACAATTCTGGCATGCCCGGTGGGACCACCGAAAGAATTTCATCTTGAAATCTATGTGATCATTGATATACTAATTGCATAGTACAGACCTAGAAGAGGTTTCATTCTAAAAGTATATCTGGTGACTCCATCAATGAAGAATGGAAGATCAAGTCCTATTCAAAGTTTATGAGAAAAGTTGAGACAAGAATCTCAAAGCCTTCTGAGTTCTCGCAGCTACCTCTGAAAATAAGTTACCATAGAACATCTCAAAGAACCCCCCTACAAGGAGGGTAAAATATACACCACCTACCTCAGAGGAGAGACATTTTCTATTTCACCACAAAAGAAGAGGAAGATCTCTAGCTAGAGAGCTACAAGAAGATTCAACTCCACTCTTCAACACAGATACAACTCACACAGTTGCTGCTCAGTAAGTTACAGTTCTTGCAATGGCTAGGCAGTTTGCTTTTACACCCTTCAATCAAGGAATTCCATTAAACTTTGATCGACATCATGATGTGCCCTTGGTATCACTCAAAATTCTACCTAATTTTACAAGTGAAGGACAAACAATAGCTTTTGAACACATAAGAGATGTGACTACTATCTGTAGTATACATAATATCATAGAAGAAGATGTGGCTACCAAGCTATTAACAACCTCTTTCAAAGGTAATGCCTTAGAATGGTTTAGAACTCTAGCTATTGGTTCTATTAATTCATGGGATGGATTATGGGATTCATTAAGTAAATATTTTGAGGATAAATCTGATAATTTATCTTTGGTTGAGCAACTAACAACCATAAAGAGAGATCCTTAAGAACAAATGACAGACTTTAATAATAGGTTCTTCAAGACATGGAATAGAATCCCAGTCTCAGTAAGGCCATCAGCTAACCATGCCTTCCTATACTTCTTGCAAAGTTTTAATGGTCAAGTCTCTATCATGATCCAATCCATTGGAGGTACCTCGTTATCTCAGGCTTTTGACATAGCTGCCAAGGCTGAAAATTATTTAATCCAGGCAAGCATGATAGCCAAAGGACCACCCATGCCCATTTTTCCTAGCCTCTAGCCCACTTCATCTCTAAAAATACCTCCTTTTACCCCTATACCCACTTTGATAGCACCTAAGGCTACCACTAGATATGAGAAATCAAAAGTAGTCCCTTCTCAAGAGTTACTTGAATTTAGAAGTAGTCAACAAGAGATGCAAAGTCATCAGCAAGAAATGACTAACTTGCTGTAGACTCTAACCAAAAAGTTTACCAACTTGGAGAAGCAGGACCAGGGAGTAGACCATCCTTTTAGCCATAGAACCAAAATCCCAATCAACAATATCAAAATCAGGGACAATTTTATCAGCAAAATAGACCCCAATATCAAGGAGGTTATCAGGGACAAAGGCAAAATTTTAATCAAAGGAAGTTTTAGACTTACAACCCTTCCCCTCTTAACTCTATAAATCCAATCAAGGATGTGGTCCCAAGTCTAAACAATATTTCTATAGAGATGGAATGGTGTTATCCTTGTAATCAATCACATAATCAGACAATATGCTTAAATGGAAGGGTTCATCAAGCTCTCATGGTGTAGAATGCCTCAAATGCACAATCAGAGGCCTCTTCTAGTGGGTCAATGCGCCAATAGAATATAAATGCCAAGGGGACTGCTCTTTTTAATTGGGAGGAATAATATTTCAATGGAGTGAATAACGAGCCTCCAATTTCTGCCAACACTAGATCTAAAAGAAGAGCTCAAGACATGGAACAAATGGGAGATGGGGATAAAGCTTCTACATCTATAGAATCTTCACATTCATTTACTCCTATCATATTAAAGAAGGATCTCACCATTCCAGTCAAAGAAGGCTAGAGTCCCAAGGAGATCAAGCCCGTCATAGTAAAAACACACCACAGAGTGCACACAGCAGTACCCTTCAACATTGTGGACAATATGAAGAAGGAAAATGTCACTATGTCTATGTGGGACTCCTTAGCTATTCTAGGACAACCTGAGATATTGAAAAGAGAAATGACTAAGAAATTAATCCCTCAATAGCCTACAAGAGAAGTTGCTAAGCCAGTGTTAGTTAACACTGATCAAAAGGAAGAGACTTCAAGCAGCAACTCCAAGGAAAATGCCATACAAGGTAGGAACTTAAAACCACCTCCCTTTTATGTATCCTTAATCATTGGAAAATGTTTAGTGCATAATTTTATGGTAGATTATGGGGCTACTAGCTTTGTCATGCCCATAGAAGGTAGCTAACCAATTAGGACTTAAATACGAACCTTTTCAAAAGAAGGTAACCCAAATTGATGGTTCCTCAGTAAATACCATAGGCATAGCAAAAGATACAAGCCTAATCCTTCTGCAAGTCCTGATTTCTCTATCCTCCTTGATATATATATCATAGACCTCCCTACCCTATTTTCCATATGTTTATCAAGGGAATTCACAGCCAAGATAGGAGGCTACCTTTCTTCTGACTGGTCTCACATGCTTTTCCATACTAGATATGGAACTAAGGTTACTATCAAGTCTGAATCATTGGAATCACACCATATAGAGCCTTATGTGTCCAATGTACTTAATACAAGCTACCTTGCACTTGACAGAAATGATTTCCCAATCATCAGAGAAACAAACACCAAAACAGAAGGTATCCCAGATATCTATCTAGATGATTTAGAATCAGAAAGAGCTTCAGAGGCCCAAGCCAATGTTATTTGGGATGCTGGTTTTGGGAATTACTTGATACAAGAGAATGGATTCATAGAGCCAAATATTTACAAATCTGGAACTGAGACTGAAGATCAGAGAAACCAAGTTTTGGAACTATACTTTGATGGTGCTAGGAGCATACATGGTGCTAGTGGTGGTGCTATGCTATTCTCTCTAAGAGATGAAAAATATTATGCATCTTTTAGGTTCAATTTTTCTTGCACTAGTAACACTGCTAAATATGAGAGCCTAGTAAATGGATTGGAGTGGGCTAGAAAGAGAGGTATCAAAGCCTTGAAGGTATATGGTGACAGTGAGCTAGTAGTCAGCCAAGTAAGAGGGATAAGTGCAAAAAAAATGATAAAATGAGAGCATATAAGCATAGAGTTTGGGATGCTATAGAAGATTTCCATGATTTCAATATTGTTGCCATCCCTAGAAAATTAAATTAGAATATAGACAAATTAGCCATTGTAGGATCCTAGTATGACATCCATAATAGTGTTTCAAAAGAGAAGGATCAACAACATATCAAAGTGATTGTCAGGCCCTCTATCCTAGACAATGATGTTAATTGGCAAGTGTTTGACAATGATGAGCAAATTCTACAGTTCTTATTTGAGAAAGATTTTTTTTAGAGCACAATCAAGACAGGTTGATGAAAAATTATGATGATCAAATAGTAAATTTGAGGTCCAATAAGATGCATAAGGGGCTTTTCACCCTAGAATATGTCTTTAATGGAGAGGACCAAGTGTAGAAGAGTAAAGTTGGCCTAGTATTTTAGCAAAAACATTGCACTGATCTAGAACTGGAACCAGGTAAAACCTTAAAGTTTGGGAAGGTAAACACTGATCTAGAGAAAGATACCTACACTCAGTTTTTAAAGGAGTTTAGTGATGTGTTTTCCAGGAAGTATGAAGAACTCAATGGTTTCGACCCGACACTTGCTCAACATACAATTGAATTGGAGCCTAGTGCCAAACTAATCAGGCAAAAGAAAAGGCCTATCAACCCCAAGCTTGAACTACTTATGCACAAAGAAGTGCTAAAACTGATTGAAAGTGGAATTATTTACCCCATCAAGCATACTAGTTGGGTTTCCAACCTTGTTCCTATTAGGAAGAAGAATGGGGATTATGTGTTGATTTCAGAGACCTTAACAGGGCCTCCCTAAAGGACCACCATCCACTACCATCTATGGAACAAATTCTGCAATGTGTCTCTAGATCTGAGATATTTTCATTGCTAGATGGCTATTTAGGCTACAATCAGATCTTGGTTCATCAAGAGGATCAATATAAGACTACATTTACAACCAAGTGGGGAACCATGGTTTATCAAAAGATGCCCTTTGGTTTGTCTAATGTAAGTGCTACTTTTCAAAAGGCAATGGATATGGCCTTTAAAAGCCTCATGTAAAAATTTGTACTAGTCTACTTAGATGATATAACTATTTATTCTAAGCATGTAGTAGATCATATCAAACATCTGAGGAAGATATTTGAAAGATGTAGAGAGTTTGGGATATCTCGTAACCCCAAGAAATGTGTGTTTTCAGTTCATGAAGGGAAACTATTGGGATATATAGTATCCAAGAAAGGAATTATAGTAGACCCTAAGAGGATTGCAGCTATCTTAGAGCTCCCACTACCACATCAGAAGAAAAGTCTTCAATCTTTCATAGGAAGGATTAACTTTGTTAGGTGTTTATTGCCTAATATTGTAGATTTATTAAATCCTTTGATAGCAATGTTGAAGAAGAATACATCTTTTTTTTGGAGCAAAGAAGGGAAAGCCAGTTTCCAAGCTATCAAAGAGGCTCTAACAGAAGCTCTTGCCCTATTGAATCCCAATTTCAGTAAAGAGTTCATCCTTTATGCTTTTGGAGGATTAGATGTTATTTTTGCAATATTGACTCAAGAAAACTCTGAAGGATTGGGGCAACCTATTTCTTTCTTTAGCAAAGGTTTAGAAAAATACAAACAAAGGTATTCCTTTGTAGAAAAACATTTTCTTGCTATGGTCAAAAGACTAAATAAGTTTAGACACCTATTAACCCATAGAAAAGTGCAACTAAGGGTCACTCATCCAAGTGTCAAAGAGTTCTTGCTTTCTATAGACCTGAATGAAAAAAGAGCTGGTTGGATTACCAAAGTCATGGAATATGACGTTGATGTCCAAATCACTAAACTGGTAAGAGGGAGAGGCTTATGTGAGAAACTAATAGAGGATGATACCCTAAGAGAACAATAGCAAGAGAATGCATCTCTAGTTGTGCATTCAATAGAAGATCATGCCAAGGCACCAAGTTGGTTGCCTAACATGATTCATTTCTTGAAAATAGGGGAATTCCCTATAAATCTAGATTCAACAAAAAGAAGGTACTATAGATTACAATCCATTCCTTTTGTGCTGATAGATGAAATTCTTTTTAGAAAGGACCACAATGGTGTCCTTTTGAGATGCATTGATTCAAAAAAGATAGCAAATGTCCTATTTAAATTTCATGATGGACCTTCTAGAGGTCATTTATCTCCTAAGGATACTACTTTTAAAATCATGAGGGATGGATACTATTGGCCATCTATCTTCAAGGATAGTCATGATTATGTAAGAAAATGAATCAAGTGTGCCATGTTTGTAGGAAAAGAAAGGCTTGCAGCCTTGCCCCTTTAGCCCATCAGAATAGAGCAACCTTTCATGAGATGGGGCATAGATTTCATTAGCATGATTAATCCTCCATCTAGTGCAAGCCATAAATGGATAATTACTACAATAGATTATTTTACTAGATGGACAGAGGCAGTTGCATTGAAAGAGGCACATGAGAATGTTGTCCTGAGTTTTTATGGTGATATAATTCATAGATTTGGTGTCTTGAACTCCATTATTTTAGACAATGCATTAGTTTTCATAGGCCTCAAAGTCTTAGAGTGGGCAATCAGACATGGTTTTCACTTGAACAAAATTTCAAACTATTAACCTCAGGGAAATGGTTTGGCGGAATCAACCAATAAGAACTTGATTAGGATAATCAAGAAAACTCTACAAGATAACCAAAGAGATTGGCACACCAAATTGAAATCTGCCTTATGGTTAGATAGAATTACCCCAAAAAAAATCATTGGGAATTCTCCTTACATGTTAGTGTATGGAAGAGAAGCTAAGTTTTCCATTTCAACCGAATTGCCAGCTTTGGACTTAGCTACTAAATATGTCTTGTTTGAAGAAAGAGATCCTTTGAAAATTAGGTATGCTCAGATTATGGAATTAGAGGAACACAAAGATAAATCCATGAAAGATATGGAATTTCATCAGATGCAAACAAAGAAAATTTTTGATAAAAGGACTAGGGCTATAAATTTCAAAATTGGGGATGTAGTCCTCAAATGGGATGAGTTCAAGACCAAGCCTGGCAGACATACTAAATTTGATTCCTTCTGGAGAGGTCCATTCATCATCACTGAGTGCAAGGAGCATAATTATTTCCAGTTATCTACTCTTGTAGGAGATCCCTTGCCCATCTCCATTAATGGATTCCATTTGAAACCTTTTTTTGAGGTTTTTCCTTCCTTGTAAATATTTGTAGATATGTTTCCTTGTTTTTAGTCCCTACTTTCTAGGCTAGTTTCCTTCTTTCCAAGAAGTGCTTCTGCATAGTTAAGTTGTTCCTCCTCCTAGCTCAAATATTCATGCCTTCCCAAAGGTCTCCGATCTGGTATAACAAGTGATGACTCCTATGCCCAATGGATGTCAAAGGCCACTGGTTTTCAATGTCTAGTAGGTAGACATCCCATAGAAATTGCCAAAATGTTATCCAAAATTTCCCCATCATACAAATTTTGGCTATAGGTGGAGAAAATGAGGCTCCCACAAGGGTAGATCCCATCCTGTATGGTTTCTCTCCATGTTTTCCTCAGCTCTGCAAATATCTCCAGGCCTCTGGTTTATCCTTGTTCATGAAAAAGGGTCTAAGTGTGAAAAACCCTATGTAGATTTGATGAAATCCCTGGCCATCCCAAGCTTGTTCTAATTTGTCATTACTTTTCCAATGAATTAAGTTTCCTTTTTTCATGTGTACTTTTCCCAACCCTTTTTCTCTAAGTCGTGTGATAAAATTGGCATATTCCATATCATCCAGCGACCCCGAGATTACCTCTAGTCTCCTTGTCACAGAAAGAAAATGAATATTCTTCAGTGCTCATGAGACTTCCTGCACACAGTTGATTGTGATCACTTATATTTCCCATCTTATGGTTGTCGCTAAGTCTCCTAAGAATTCATGACATCAACAATGATTACAAGACTTGGAGACCATTGTTCTATTTTCTTTAGTTGCTTAATATCCATAAGGTGGTGGGGTCAGGAAAAATTTCTCTCGAATTCACGCTAGCTGTTGATTATGTTAAGATCTCTCAATTTTCATTGAGTGTCATGATGTAACCAAGGTTAAGTAAAATGAGAGGAGATCACGAGACTACTCATGTTGCCAAGTATCCAAATAGACCCAAGGTAAGGAGCCCAAGGTAAAAGGTGAGTCGGGTTAAAGATCACGCAATCGCTAAGTCTTGTAATAAAATGGAATATTCTCTTAAGGATTGGAGACTTAGCGCTGGCCACTCTATCTTGATCTAATCCAATGGTAGTTTTGAATTATCCAAACAAACTTAGGGTTAAAGAAATGATATCCTGACTCGGTGATATAAAGGATATCGGGTAACTAGAGTTTAAGGGGAGTAAAGCTTGGGTTAAAGACAAAGACAATCAAAATAAGATGGAAGAACGACGGTTGTGTTTTAAATGGAAAGGTCAAAACTTTCAGAGCCATTGATAGGATCAAATCATGCCACCTGTGACCATTGCTCATTTAAAATATTCAAATATCCAATTCTCAGAAGATTGACAGTGGCACAACATTTCAAGCTGCAGACAGAGGGATGGATTGGGCCAACTTCTTCCAAGTGCATTTATGATGATGGGAAAGATTTCAAAGCCATATCTAATCAAATAGGATATTTCTTAGCTGCATTAATGAGAAAATTTGACAGAGTTAGAGTTTTTGCATTGTTTATGCAAGATCTATCAAAACCCTAATTTCTAGAATTAGATTAACTCCTGAGCCTACGTGTTGGAGGAGTAGTGTATATAATTTAGTTTTCAATCTTTTTAGCATAGATTTTTCTAGCTAGTGTAAGATTTTTGTGGCATTTTCTCTGCCACTAAGTTTTCATGTGTTAGTTATCTCATTGAATTGCAAATATTGCAAAGGCTTTTTGTGACATTCTTTTTGTCCCGGGGCCTTCTTGTTTGTAATTCTCTTACTAAAATTTAATACAAATATTTGTATTGGAATGAACTTGGAGTTCCTGAGCCCTCTTTCTTTCTGCAATATTGTGTACTATTGTGGATGATATGATTTAGATGAGTTTTTGGATATTCTTCAGTCCCCTGTCATTTTGTCTCATTCCTGTGCCTGATTGCATGAATGGATGTTTGTTTTTAGGTCATAGTCTATGTCTATTTATAGTGAATATGCTATTGTTTGTGAAATCATCTCTTTCCCTGAATAGCCTCTACTTATCTCAAGCCTCTCTATGAAATAATTATGCAAGACTATCTAGAAAGTTGTGTTCTATTATGTTCAAGTCCTCTTTCTAACATTGATTATTGTGTTTTAATTCAGAAAATTACCTTTGGTGTATCACCTAGTAGGATAGTTCAAGCTTATCAGTCATTTCCCTTTCAACATTCCTTCTATCCTTTTTCCTATCCAGTTTACTTTCATGCATAAAGAGAAAATTAAGGTGATAATCCAAGAGGAACTAGCCTAGAACCTGGAGGTCTCATTTTAGTTAGCAAAGGTCCCACACCCTGGAAATGATTCCCATGTTATACTAGATTATCAAGACAACGAGAGCTTGACTAGGGTGCAAATTTAGTGTATAATAGTACCCATGTTTCCCAATGACCAGGCCATAGATTTTTATCTAAATGTGGTAGAACCCATAATTCCTTGCACTATTGAATCTAATGTGAGGGGCAATAACAATTTTTCTAGTCGCAAAAATAATAAGTAAATAAATCAAAGATCTGGGGGTGAAAACCATTTTGGGGCAGTCTCATCTCATCAAAAAGTTAAAATAAAGGATGTATCTGGTTATTAAGGCACTAGAGGATGGAAAACTTGATATTATTCTAGACCACTCTCAGGAACGGTCTCCGATGGTCATTGAGCCTACTCAGCCAATCAATCTTGGAATAGAAGAGAAGCTGCAAATCATACACATTTCTCAATCCCTATCCATAGAAGAAAAACAAGCATTTACATAATTTTTCAGAGGAAAGAAGATAAAGTTTTCATGGTCTTATTCTGATATGTCATGAATAGATCTTGATCTAATCATGCATCACTTATCTATGGCTCCAGGACTAAAGCGTGTTAAGAAAAAGCTAAGGAAAATGCACTGACATATCGTACTGTTGGTAAAAGAAGAACTGGAAAAGCTATTAAAAGCATGATTTATCAGAGCTATTGTATATACAGAGTGGATATCTAACATTATTCTTGTATCTAATATAAACAAGTCCATTTGTTTCTACCCTGACTTTCAATATGTAAGTAAAGCGTGTCTAAAACATGATTTCCCATTACCAAGTATAGATGTCATTATGGATCTCACAGCTGGGTATGAGATGTTATCGCTAATGGATGGGTTTTTAGGTTATAATCAAATTAAAATTTCTCCAGAAGATCAAGATAAAACAACTTTTACTTGTCCTCGGGGTACTTTTTGTTGGAATGTAATATCCTTCGGACACAAGAATGTAGGGAAAACTTATCAACGCGCAATGACAATGATCTTTTGTGACATGATGCATAAGAAAATGGAAGAGTATGTAGATGAAATCCTAGGGAAATCTCACCATAGGAAAGATCATCTATAAGATTTGAAATAATCTTGGATATGATGGAACAATTTAAGATTTGATTAAACCCAAAGAAGTATGTATTCAGGATTACTTCGGGAAAGCTTCTGGGATACATCATCTTGGCTAAAGGAATTGAGTTTGATCTATAAAATTTAAAAGAAATCATGGAAATTCCACCACCTAAAAATATTAGCCAAGTGCAGTCATTGCAAGGAAAGCTACAGTCAATATGAAGGTTCATTACTCAATTGGCTGATAAAGCACAACCATTTACCAAGATTATGCATAAAAGTGTCACTCATAAATGGGATGAAGCATGTGACACATCATTAACTAAACTGAAACAATATCTAGAAAACCCACCAATCCTAATGGCTCTAATTGCAAGAAATATATTATTACTATATCTTTTAGTAATTAATACCTCACTAAGGGAACTCTTATCACAACAAGATGAAAATGGGAAGGAACGAGCAATATATTATATCAACAAAACACTGGTGCAATATGAACTTAACAATACACCTATTTAAAAATATTGTCTTGTGGTCATGTTCACCTCACAAAAGTTCAAACATTATATGATGGTGCATTCAATCAAATTGGTGGCCAAAATCGATCCTCTAAAATATATCCTTAACAAAGAAACCTTAATAGGGAGATTGTCTAAATGGGTGATGATACTTAGTGAATTTAGTATCAAATACGTAGAAAGGAAAGCCATTAAAGGACATATTATTGTAGACCAACTAGCTGAGGCACCATTACCAAGAGGCAATCCTTTAACTATTGTATTTCCTAATGAATCAATTTTAATGATCAAAGAACACATATGACAGATGTATTTTGATGGTTCCTTTATGCAACAGGGATCTGGAGCAAGAGTGTTCATCTCACCGCAAGGCTACACAATACTCAAGGTATATAAAATCCTATTCCCATGTACCAAAAATATCACAGAATATGGAGCCTTAGTCAATGGATTAAAAATGACATTAGAATGGAAGATCACAGAATTGCATATCTATGGTGATTCTTAGTTGATAATAAATTAGATCAATAATGAGTATCAGACTAAGGATGATAAACTGGTGCCATACAAAAACATGGTGGATGATTTGAAAAAATACTTCCTCGGTATAACATTTGAGTAGCTTCCTCATGAAAATAATAAAGTTGTGGATGCAATGGATAACTTAACATCTTTGTTATAGTTGTTTGATAATCAAGCACGTTATGAATTCCTGGTGGAAGAGTTACTTTACCTTTCCTATAATTGTCTTGACTCTAAACAGTGTGCCAAATTGTGAGTTGTGAGTCTCCTTGTTATGGAAAATCCTTGATTACCTCAAGTCTAAGGCTTTTCATGGGGGTATATCCAAAAACCATAAATTAAACCTTATTCACCAAGCTTCCAAACATGTGATCATAGCTAACGATTTATATCGAAGAGGTTTTGATAGTACTTTACTAAGATGTTTAGAAGTTGAAGAATCAAACAATGCTTTACATGAAGTACAAGAAGGTATTTTTGGATCACATTTGAACGGTCTTACTCTGGCTAAGAAACTCTTATGAATTGGATACTATTGGCCTACAATGGAGAAATATGTCATCAAGTTCACAAAATCATGCAAGAAATGCCAAATTCATGGTAATATTATACATGCACCAGCAAGAGAATTGTTACCCTTTATTACACATTGGCCTTTTCAGAAAGGGGGCCTTTGATTTGATTGGTTAGATTTACCCATCTTCTTCCAATGGACATAATTTCAATATAATGAGAAATGAATATTTTATGAAGTGGGTTGAGGCTATACCAGTGATCACAACAATAGGAAAAAAAATCTCACTGTTTATCCTTAATGTTATATTATCTGTCAATATGGTATTCCCTCATTAATTATGATAGACAATGGGAAAAAATTCAAAAATAAGGATGTGACATAACTTTGTGACAATTTTTAGATTACTCAACATTTCTCCTCTATCTATTACCCTCTAGGAAATGGACAGAAAGAGGAAAGCAATAAAAATATTCTAAAGATTCTAATACGCACAATCAATGACTCTGGAAGAGATTGGCATGTTCAAATCAATTTGGCTTTGTGGGCCTACCACACAACTATTAGAACACCAACAAGAGCTACTCCTTAATATTTGGTTTATGGTGTAGAAGCAGTTCCCCATATTAAAGTAGAAATAACATTCTTAAGAGTATCATTACGAGGGTTGATCACATATGATGACTATAGAACTTCCTGGTTACAAAACCTAGAACTACTAGTTGAAAGACGTCAAGATGCTTTTGAAAATCTACAAGGATATGAGAAGAGAATAGAAAAAGGATACAATAAGAAATTAAAATCTCATGAGTTTTAGGTAGGCAATCTAGTGCTATGTGAAAATCCCAAAAATCAACAACATAGAGAAAGAAATGCAATTTTGAACCAAATTGGCTAGGGCCTTTTATCACCATAGCAATATTTGGGTTTGAGGATTATCAATTAACACCACAGAAGGGGATGCACTTCCTAATCCAATCAGTATCAATAATTTCAAGTGGTTCTATGCCTAGCTTGTTGTAAGCAATATTTTGTAGTGGAAAAAGTCCAGAAGAAATCCAAAAATAGTGGAAAAATTCCTGATAAAAATCCTAAAGAGAAGAAAAAGAAGGCAAAAAAATGGTTTTCTTGGTGAAAACCTAGTAAATAGGCACTTGGGAAACATCAAAAAAATTAAAATATATCAAAATACAAAAAAAAGGAGAAAAAGAGAAAACTAAAAAAAATAGTGCCATGGTGAAAACCTAGTAAACAGGTGCCTTGGTAGAAAAATAGCAATTTTACAAGTGGTGAAAACCTTGTAAATAGGAATCATTTGTCATCTAGTTGCTTTGTCTATCAATGCTCTATTAATCCTTCAACAAGCACTAATATCCTCTTTTCTCACAAAGCAAACCCTTGTTCCTTGCTAGGATCATTGCTAATCACCATGGCTTGAACTTGAATCTTATCATCAAAGGGATAGTTGTTTCAACTAAGGGAAATTCATTAGTATTAATCATCAAACAAAGGCATTTTTCAATACCACCAATCAAAAAAGGTATTTTTCAATACCACCAATCATACCACATTTTCAATCAACAAAAAAAAGTGTTTCTAAACACTCATCTTTTCATCATTTGTTCCAACATCAACACACAAGTACAAAAATAACCAATCCTGTGGTATGCTTGCATGAATTCTGACTTTTGAGTAACTCCTTGATGTCCAAATACTAAGAGAAACAAGGAGGAAGTTGGGATATTTTTCTTTCAATGATTTCTTGTTCATTATTGTTTTTTCGCTTATCCTTGTAGAAGTAGGATGAACACTCAATGCGCTAAAAGCTATTTCAATTCTAGGCAAGTCTCCAAACTGTTTCAAACTTATCTCTGCTGATTCCAATCTTCTAAGAAGAGTCTCTAGTAAATTTCACAGTGTAAGGGATAACTTTTTCTATCATTTATGATGTCTACTTGAATGCTGGGGTCAACATTTTCAAAATATTCCATATAATCTCATCTTCATATTTATTTCCTTCACGAGCTTTAATACCTACAACAATCTCTAATATTGTGCCAATATAACTTCTAACTGATTCATCTTCCATCTTTTTTACCTCTTAAAATAGACTTATCTAATTTTTTAATATGATTCTCTTAGCATGCTTATCACCTTCAAAAGTAGATTCCAAAGATAACCAAATTTCATGAGTAGTTCTCAAAGTTTTTACAAATTTCATGAGTTGTTCTCAAATTTTTTACCTAACTGTACTCATTCTCGGGAAGTGCTGACAAAAGTGCTTCTTTGGAAAGTATGTCACACATGAATAGATATCTCTCAATTCCAGTTCATTCATCTATCTTATCTTCTTTAATGATTTCTTTTGCATTCTTAGTAATCAACCAATATCCTAGACCTAAACATAACAAGTGTATCTTCATATTCTCTTTCTAGCTTTCATAACTAACTCCATCAAACTTAGGACTTTCTTTTCTGAAATGAGTCACCATAGATCTCCTTAAGTTGTTAAACTTTTCCTTCAAGGACCTGATGCTCTGATACCAATTTTTAGAAAGTAAAGTCTACCATGATAACTGAGAGGGGGGGTGAATCATTTATCTGAATAATATAACTTTTAACTATCTTATTAACTCTAAAACATGTAAATAATAATAAAAATAACCACAAAAGATAACCATACATAATAATGCCAAATTTGTTAACTAGGGAACCTCTTGATCAAAGAGTAAGCCCCAGCGGGAATGATGCCACAAAAAGATGTACTAATATAAAAAAAAATTACTTTTGAGAGGATGGACTCTATTAGGGATCTATGAAATACATTTAGTATATATAATTCCATTTTAGGAGACTTTGAATCCATGTTAGAAGATTCTAACCATGTTAGGAGTTGTGGAAGGCAGAAGGACCCATTGTCTAAACAGTTTCAAGGGAAAGACCACTAAACCCACTGTCCAACTAATCTCTATATTATTCAGAATAGAATAATACCAAATAAATTGAATTTTGAAACTCTACATCCTCTCTTCTCTTATGGTGCCTCTGCTACACCAAATACTACCAGATCTTCCAACTTTGCTTCACATACAATCCTTTCAATACTGCTACAAAATTATACACACATGCTCTCTCTCTCTCTCTATCATCATCCTTCATTCCATTCATTCATAATTTCATTCATATAAAATCAAATAACATTCTTTCCTTTATACCAAGCCCAATACTTCACAATTGAGTTGGCCAATTAATCCTAAACAATTACAAAATATAAAACAACACACATTACATAATTACACAACATTGTCGGCTCACAAACTTAATAATTCTTCACACATGCAATCCCAAAATAAGTGGTCTTAGTCATATCACCTTCATACTATCTTCCAACTCTGCATAACTTCAAAAAACCAAATTCCATACCAGTCAAAAGATATAATCCAAACATCACAAATTGTCTCTCAGAAACTATGTCAAAATACAATCTTCAATAAATCTCGAATAGATTTCACCAAGAATTGAATCTCCATAAATACTATTGACCACATCATCAAGATACTAATAGAAATATGTTATCCACTGCACATAACCTCATCTACAATTCTTTATATGTGCTAACTCAATCTCTCTGTTGGTCTGTCAATCTTCATTAAAACACTATGCTGATATCCAAAAAGTATGCTGACATCAATGAAAAACATAGTCACTAATGTAACATGAAAACTCCAGTAATGCTAACAATCTCCCTCTTTGGCATTAATGGCAACATAGATGAAAAACATCCAATGTTCCATGAATCCAAAACTCTTCTATTGCTCTTATCTTCATTAAATCTTATTCATTAATCACTGTCTTCATCATTTTGTATATTGTTCCTCTCTTTCACTATTTCCACTATTTCACTTATTTTTCATGTATTCTTTTCCCTCATTGACATCAATGAAAAAAGGCATCACTATGTCAATACAATACTAGCTCAAATGTCCAAAGACACTATTTGAAAATATACCACTTACCAAGATTCCTCCATGACTCAGTTCAAACATAGATACTCCCCCATAGAGGAAGCATCAACAATTAGTTCAAAAGGAGTATATTTCTCTATACCACTGGACATATGCAACCATTGCATCACTGCTCAAAAGTAGGCTGGGGAAAAACCCCAAGCATACCTCTCAAATACTCAAATGTATGCTTAGGTAAAGGCTTTGTAAAAATATTTTCTATCTACTCTTTTGTACTAATATACTCAGGTTTGACTTCTTTCTCTGCAAATTTCTCTCTTATAACATGATACTTTATCTCTATATGCTTTTTCTTTAAATGTAATACCGAGTTCTTTGACATACTTACTATACTTGTGTTATCATAGTGTATGCTAAGAGGTTCCTTAAATTCAATTCCAATATCCTTCAACATTTGTTTCATCCACATTATCTGATTACAATTATTTGTTTCTACTACATATTCTTCCTCTAATGTTCTCTGTGAGATACAATTTTGTTTCTTTCTTAACCACAAAACCAGTCTTCCTCCAAGAAAAAATTATCCTCTGCTTGTACTCTTTTTACTATCCACACTGCCTCCCCAATCAGTATCTATATATGCACATAGGGTAAAATCATTTAATTTGTCATACCGCAATCCATATTCAATTGTTCCTTTCAAATATTTGAATATCCTTTTCACTGTTGCATAATGTGATTCTTTAGGATCATCTTTAAATCCCGCAACAATTCTAACTACATTAGATATATCTAGTCTTGTATGAGTCAAATATTGCAATCCTTCAGTCATGAATCTGTACTTTCTCTATTCAAATTTAGGTGTTTCATCTTTGCTAGATAACTTGTGGCCAGTTACCATGGGTGTACCAACATGCTTACAATTTTCCATACCAAATCTCTATAATAAGTCTTTCAGATACTTAGTTTGAGATAAGAAAATACCATCACTGTTCTGCACAATTTGTAAACCTAGGAAAAATTTCATTTCTCCAATCATACTCATCTCAAATTCTATCTTCATTTCATCAGAAAACTTATCACTTGCTTCATCTTCACCTCCAAAGATTATGTCATCAACAAAAATAAAAACAATCAATAAATCATTCTCAATTTCTTTTACATATAAGTTATTATCTGCAGTTGCTTTAGCAAATCCCAAATTTTCAAAATACTTATCCAACCTTGCATACCAGGTTCTTGGTGCTTGCTTCAATCCATACAATGATTTAATCAACTTACATACCATATCACCTTCTTGTGTCAAGGGAAATCTATTAGGCTTCTCTATGTAAAATTCTTCTTCCAATTCACCATTCAGAATTGTTGACTTTACATCCATCTAATATACTTTGAATTTATTATGAGATGCATAAGCCAAAAACATTCTTACTACTTCAAGTCTTGCAACAGGTGATAACATTTCTACATAGTCAATACCTTCTTGCTTTGAATATCCTTTATATACCAGTCTTTCTTTGTTCCTTTTAACTTTGCCTTTCTCATTCATCTTGTTTCTAAATACCCATTTAGTTCCAATAACATTTTTGTATTTGGGTCTAGGGATTAATTCCCATGTGTTATTCTTCTCAATTTGATCCAAAAATTCCTACATTGCATGAATTTAATGATCATCCTTACAAACTTCATCAATACTTTTAGATTCAATCTAAGAAATCAAACATAATATGTTCTGCAGGGTGGTTCTTTGTCAAATTCTTGTTTGGTGTTGCTGCTTCAACTCTTGCTTCAATTCTAGGTTTAGATCTTGGTTCTGATCTTTGTTCTTCACTTTCTTCCTCATCATGAATCTCAATCTACAAATCATTGTTAGTCTCAAAAAATAATTCAAAATTCTCTTGATTAGTTCTAGGATGAGCTTCTTCTTCTAAGTCATAATCAATTATTCTTTCCTGAATTCTAAACTTTTTATCCACTTTAACATTTGTGTTCTCAACAATAGTTTTAGCTCTCTGATTAAAACATCTAAAGGCTTTTCTCTTCAATGAATATCCAATAAATATACCTTCATCACTTCTAGGTTCAAACTTACCAATGTCATCATCTCTTCTAATATAACACTTATTTCCAAAAATTTTGAAGTATTTCACTAATGGTGCATGTCCAAACCATAATTCATAAGGAGTCTTATTTGTATCTACACTGATTTTTACTTTGTCCATTGTATATACTATTTTATTCACTGCTTCTCTCCAAAATGTCTTTGCTACATCATTCTCAGACAATAGAGCTCTTGTCACTTCAGTTATAGACATGTTCCTTCTTTCTGCAATACCATTCTTCTCAGGTGTTCTAGGGGCTGAAATTTGTCTCTTAATACCATTCACTTCACAAATGGTGTTAAACTCACTTGAAGTAAATCCTCCTCCTCTATCTGATCTTAAACATTTAATCTTCATTCTCAACTTTATTCTTAATCAATCTAAACTTCTCAAATGCTTCTAATTTTCTTTAAGAAAAGATACCCACATCATTCTAGTGAAATCATCAACAAGAATCATAAAATACCTTTCACCATAAAATCATCTTGTTTTGGTAGGAGCACTCAAATTTGTATGAACAATTTCCAACTATTCTGTTGTAGTGAACTTCTTTCTAGGAAAAGAACTTCTCTTATGTTTCTCCATAACACATTCTTTGCATACCATGTTAGTAGGTTTCACAATCTTAGGAAAATCTCTCACTACAATGTAGTACTTTCTTTCACAATGTTATCAAAATTTATGTCACAAAATCTTTTATGCCATAACCAACTGACATCAATTTTAGAAATCAAACATGTCATCTCAACAGGGTTCAACTGAGAAAAATTACCTCTAGTTATTGTACATGTACCAACCATCTTACCATCCTTATCCTTGATACTACAAGTCTTTTCTGCAAATTGTACCTGATAACCTTTATCAAGTAACTATCCAAAACTCAAAATATTATGTTTCAATCCATCCAAAAAGTAAACATCATCAGTATTAGTGTTTCCATCAAGTGTAATAGATCCAATTCCTTTTATATGATAAGGTGCATTTTTTCCAACTCTAATAATTCCTCCATCATAGTTGTTAAGCTTTACAAATTTGTTCATATCACCAGCCATATGATGGGAACAACTACTTTCTATGATCCAATCATTTTTCTTTTCAACATGGGATACTAAGGCTTTCTCTTCTCTAACTTATTTTTTAGAAATTTCTTCTTTAATTGCACCAAAACCTATCTCATCACTTTCATTATGACTTTCACTCAAGAACTTCTCAAGCCTAGCTTCCAATTCTTCATCATTAGAATTTTAACATTCTTTAGGTCTTCTAGGCTTAAATTTCTTATATTTCTTCACTCTCTTAGGAAATTTAGATGCAAAGTGACCATGTTCTTAACAAGTGCAACATTTAAAAAATTTCTTACCTTCAGGTTCTCTCTTCACAAGTAGGGAAATTCCTTCTTCAATCTTTTTTTCTTATTCAGATTTAGATCTGCTACTTCTCACATAGTCTCCATTAACACTAACATTCCTTGTAGAAGTAGGATGAACACTCAGTGCACTAAAATTTGTTTCAATGCTAGGAAAGTCTCCAGACTATTTCAAACTTATCTTTGTTGATTCTAATCTTCCAAGAACAATCCCTCTAGTGAATTTCTTAGTTCAACTGATAACTTTTTCTATCATCTATGCTGTCTCCTTGAATGCTGGGGTAAAGATTTTCAAAATTTTCTATATAATCACATCTTCATCTTTATTTCCTTCACAAGCTTTAATACCAGCAAAATCCTTTGATATTCTACCAATATAACTTATAACTTATTCATCTTCCATCATTTTTGCTTCTTGAAATAGACATATCCAATTTTGTGATCTGATTCTCTTAGCATGTTTATCACCTTCAAAAGTAGATTCCAAAGATAACCAAATTTCATGAGATGTTCTCAAAGTTTTTACCTGATTGTACTCATTCTCGGGAAGTGCTGACAAAAGTGCTTCTATGGAAAGTATGTTACACATGAATAGATCTCTCTCAATTCTGATACATTCCTCTATCTTATCTTCTTTAATTATTTCTTTCACATACTTATTATTTAACCAATATCCTAGACCTAAACATAAAAAGTGTGTCTTCATCTTCTCTTTCCAGCTGTCATAGCTAACTCCATCAAACTTAGGACTTTCTTTCCTGAAATGAGTCACCATAGATCTCCTTAAGTTGTTAAACTTTTCCTTCAAGGATCTGATGCTCTGATACCAATTGTTAGAAAATAAAGTCCACCAAGATAACTAAGAGAGGGGGGGTAAATTAGTAATCTGAATAATATAAATTTTATCAATCTTATTAACTCTGAAACATGTAAATAAAAATAACAACAACCACAAAATGTTAACCATACATAATAACACCAGATTTTTTAACTAGGGAACCTCTTGACCAAAGAGTAAACCCCAGTGGGAATGATGCCCACAAAAATATGTACTAATATAAAAAAATTCATTTTGAGAGGATGGACTCTGTTAGGAGTCTACGAAATACATTCAATACATATCAGTCCCTGTTATGAGACTTTGTATCCTTTTTAGAATATTCTAACCCTGTTAGGAGTTGTGGAAGGCAGAAGGACCCACTATCCAAACAACTTCAAGGGAAAGACCACTGAACCCACTATCTAACTAATCTTTGTATTATTCTAAATAGAATAATAACAAATAAACCAAATTCTTAAACTCTATATCCTCTCTTCTCTAATCGTGCCTCTGCTACACTAAATACTACCAAATCTCAAATACCAGATCTGTCAACTTCGCTTCATATACAATCCTTTCAATACTGCTACAAAATAATACATACATGCTTGCTCTCTATATCATCGTCCTTCATTCCATTCATTCATTCATATAAAATAAAATTACAATCGTTCATTTATACCAAGCCCAATACTTCACAATTGAGTTGGCCAATTAAGCCTAAATAATTAGGAAATATAAAACAATACACATTACATAATTACACAACATTGTCAACTCACAAACTTAATAATTATTCACATGTGAGATCCTAGACTAAGCAATCTTTGTCAGATCACCTTCATACTATCTTCCAACTCTGCATAACTTCATCAAACCAAATTCCATACCAGTCAAAAGATATAATCCAAACATCACAAACTGTCATGCCCCACCAGGGAACCCAGGAGGACAAGCCAACTAACTATTAAAGATTTTCAAAAAAAAATTTCAAAGAAATGTTACAAACTAATCTAATTCCTCTTAGGTTCCCTAATGTCACTATTCAAGCAATATAATCTAATCTATTCATTTATCTATTAAGATATCCTTAATGTGCATTACAAGTTACCCATTAAAGCATTAATGGATTAATCTAAGCTTACTAATTCATTCCTTTACTTTTAACATTAAGTTCCAAGGATAATCCTACCATCATTCCTAACATATTTACCTGCATCTATATGAGTTATCCTCTACATAAAATTATGTCATTTTTAATAATTTTCATTTAAGCATTCCGGTGAGAGACTAACATTTATTAGATATGCAATATCCTATGTACTTTATTATTCCATACGCAATTAAGGTACATAGTAAACATAATCCAATATTGAATTCTATAGCTATCTTATTTCATTGATTCATCATTTCATTAAAATTTTCCACAACCTTACATCAAGAGATAGTGCATTCATTCATAAATATATTACTTCATATGAAGTCTAATATCATTTCTTGTACACCATAAAGTAATAGAAGATACATGAATAAATACCCTAAACAATTATCTTTTCATATTGATAACATACAATCTTTTCCCTTTCCTTTTACCTAGATCTACCCATTCCCTTATACATTTCTTTGAATTATATTGATATACATCATATCATCAGATACAAATACTTTCTTACAAGAGCTTACAATTACAATAATGCACATGCATAAGTACATCTTTACATATACAATAAGAAGTATTCAAAACTGAAAATCTGGAAGGAACAGGAGCCAGGAACATCCATCTGACCATGAATAGTAACTTGATATAATAAATATTAACCACCCAACCACGTGGATCCAAAAAGAGTCCACTCCCCCATGCTAGGAGATAGAGACCAAGGTCCACGCAAGAAGGTAACAACTAGGTTACTCCTAAGGTGAAGATAACCCTTCCCAAAACATAACACAACTAAAAATCCAAGAAGATCACAAGGACCACAAAGGAAATAATAAACATTGGTAGGAATTCTAAGCTACAAGCTAGGTGAGTGTCATTGCATATCCCTCACCCCTTGGGTTACCCTAGTACTAGCCACTCTTGGCCCCAGTCCCTAAGTAGGCACATGCATAATCGAACACCTTTCATGAGGACAAGGTTTTTTTATCATGCCAGCACAAAGGCACCTTCTTCCACTCCCATCTCTAGTCTTTACTAGCACTAGCGGCATGGGAGAGGTAAAAATTAATATTTCTTAGTGTGTATTTCACCCTAATCCCAGTTAACTTATTTACTTTATCACTTGATTGCATAAATCATTAGTGGGTTACCCTGGTACTAGCCACATAGGGTCCCAACCCCTCACTAAGAGCCACTCACCTAGTGTCCTTAGGTTACTACCAAAATAAAGTATCAAAATAACATAATGAATCCTCATCATGATATATAAGAAGCCATAACCATGTCACAACATCAAATAATTGAGTTTAGGAAAACACTAGGTGTCCTGAATCCTCTAGACAACCCTAAACCACAACCACATACACAGATGGATAAAAAACATACACATTGAATCAAATGAATCAAAATATATTATAAACAACATAATTACATCAAGAAGCTCATAAAAACATAAATTATAACATCACAGTAACATTGGAGTGGGTTTAGGGGATCACTGATTGACCCTAGTCCACTAGAGAGTCCTAAACCCTAATCTAGTATTAAAAATGCTTTGAAATGTATAAGAAAGCATCAAAATGAACCATGAATTATATTAAAACCATAATACTTGAAATCATACCAAAAAAATCAAACCCTAATATCCTCTCCTTGTTGATAGGACCCCTAGACATCAATTTAACCCTAAAACTATCAATCTGGAAGACCTACGCACTTGGTGACCTAATCTCCACACTTGTATGCTATTATGCACATTTGGTATGATAAGTTGCACACTTTTCATGGGATCTGCACACTTGGGCCCCAAAGTTGCAGAGTTGGCTCTGTTCCTGCGTAGTTGGCATAGCACATGACAGTTTTGACAAGGTCTCATAAACGGCTCTAACTAGAAAGTTTCCAAGCACTAGAAGTGGAATCTGAGGAAAACCAATTTTATATCTCCTCAATTACCTTCTATAAACATATAATAGGACACACAAAACATCAGATAATCCTAGTAAATTAACCTAGAACAAAAACAGGTCCTAATGGAGAAAGAAGGAAATAACAACATGAAATGATTCCAAACTTATAAAACTTAATCCATAAGGTATAAAATGCTTTACAAACCATTAATAGACATATAATACATCATGAAAACACTATAATACATTTATTTAATAATTCCCAAAGATTATCTCCTAGAAGAAAGAGCAATGCAATACACGCACACAATACACATTGACAAGGAAAACTCTCTTTTAAGTATGGATCCTACCTGGAGTCCTGCAAGGAAGGTAGAAGGATTAGAATGCCTAGATGATCCAAGAGATTTTAAAACCATGCAATACCATAAAATTAAAATGAGATCAAGAGGATCCACAATAACACAATATCTCTCTCTCCCTGGAGTCTTCCATCCAATTCTCTGATCTCCAATAACATAACATTTTCGTTCTAAAACCATCTCCATAAAACTATCAGAGAAAATAATTCCCAAGGTTTTTGCCTCTAACTCCATCTCTATATTGTTATTCCTAAAAATATCATCCCCCTTCTCTCCATAATCATCCTCCCATAAGTATCTTACAGGAGTGGTTACACGGGAAAAATTCCAACTATTGCAACCTTTTGCAACTAATGGTTGGTTAATTGTTTAGAGCTTAATTATTATATTATACATCACTTGCAAGTTATTCATGCACAATATACTATTATTAACATTTATTTACTTTAGTGAATATTAAGGTAGATTATCTTAAACAAAAATTATATAGGTTTATTATCTCTTAGTTAACTCTTTTTATTTACTATGGCCAATAAGGAGTTTCTCTCAAGGTAAATATTTAATGATTAATAATTACTTTAATATTTCCATATAGACCTTATAATACTATTGTTTAATAAATTACAAATACATATAATTATGTAATTCCTATCTTTGTATATATATAAACATATGTATGTGTGCACCCATATACCTATGTGTACATATACCTATTTATTTATCTCATTCATAGACATTATTTTATAAGTAATAGAATACACTCACCTTAATTCATTATAAAATATTTTAATAGCACATTTAGAAACTAACATTATAAATCACTCATACCAAGACCTTAAATTCACTCCTATGGTAAAGAGAATCGCAACACACATACACCTAAAACCAATAAATCCCTAAAGATCAAATGTCCATATAGGAGAAAGAACAAACCAACTTAACACAATAAAGCTATCCAAATAACAAAACAAATTGCCATCATGCTAAGGAAAACATATACAGGACTAAATCAAGGGTACCCAACCCAGATGCAAAGGATCATAAGAAAAGGACTAAGGTAGGTTTATTCTTGCAAGAACTTGGTACTATCTTTGTAACAACATTAACAATGATCGAGGATTTTGAGGCATGCTCAGACCTGTGAAGCCAGGTGAATTTGATGCCTAGTACCTGCAAGCCTGTATCATAAAGAAGAAATACATGTGCATAGATATACATATAAAAGAAAGCATTATAGACAGATGATTGGGATCGATACATCGTGTGGACCTTAGCTATGTGAGTAGCTAGGATTTCATCCCAAGTAATGAAAACACATCAGATATATATACATATAATGCATGTAGAATCATTATAATTAGGGTTATAATATTGAGCATTGGGTTATTATTCATAATCAAATCATATAACCAAAATATTTTTTTTTCCTAAATCTATATGCACTGATAATAATAACCATATGTAATTACATCAAATTATCTGAGAGGTATGTCATCACCTAGGTCTGTCCACCATACTTATCAATGGTTAGGGTTAGGTTGATTATATCAAAGCATACACCATAAATATATTATTACATAAAGAGAGAAACAATAGGGACAATTAACTTACCTTAGTCATCATCGTGATCAACATCTAGAAGCACCACATAAAATACATTATTTATTCCGAGTAACCTTAATAGAAGAAGGTATAGAAATCAGTTATTTATATTTTTCAAGCACATATCACATAACATCCTAACTATATTCATAAATTTCTTCAAGGTCCTCAATACATACATGGATATGATTCATACAAAAATGATACCTTTAGAAAGTATGTTTGATATTAGAATCCTTGGGTACTAGGTTATGAAATAATTATAAACAAACTATAGGAATAGATCAAACAAGTATCATGAAAAAATTAAGTTGTAAGAAAACATCAAAAATATATTACTTCATTCAAAAAAAAAAAACTCATATTAGGGTTAGAGGGATATTACACAAATTATCTCTCAAAAACTCTGTCAAAATACAATCTTCAATAAATCTCAAATAATTGTCACCAATAATTGAATCTCCATACGTACTCTTGACCACATCATCAAGATACTAACTAAAATATGTTCTCCACTACACATAACCTCATCTACAATTCTCTTTCTATTCTAACTCAATCTCTATCTATTGCTTTGTCAATCTTCATTAAAACACTATGTTGATATCCAAACAATATTTTGACATCAATGAGAAATATAGTCACTAATGTAATATATGACAACTCTAGTAATGCTAATAGTTGTGCCATCCTGAATTGTCTCAAAACATGGGTCACCAGGAATCTCTCTATCACATGTGGTGTCTTCCTAATAAGGTATCTCTTTGCACAAACATAGGGCATCTCCCGAACATCATTCCTCCACTCCTCACAGTCCAAATTAGGACACCCTACTACAATTTTAAGATCATCTAAGGAACAACGCTAGAACTCCAAGTCACCTTGTTGAGGCTGTACAATATCTCTACCATATATGTATACATATGACTCCTCTACCTGTCGAGATCTCACAACTACTAGATGTGTCACTGGGATGTCCTCCCAAGCCCTGATCTGTAACAATACCATTCCTACGGACATAGACCTGTCTTGTAAATATACAACCTAATGCATATCATGATATAAATGGGCCAAGAGGCAGGTACCCAAATCCATCCTTTGTAGACTCTCCATAATTCTACACCAATCGACAAAAAATTCTTGTGTGCTTCGATTAGGAACTAAGAATCCTCCAATAAATCCATCCAATACTGTATGAAGGACTGCATATTGTCTCTCCATGTGCTCCTAGGTAATGTGACACTCAAAAATCAATGGGTCCTGTAATACCTGTATAGTGACATCAATTCAAGCTCACCATGTTGAATCATAATACACTAGCTCCCCCATCATGGGTATGCGCAAAATATGATAGAAATCTTCTCTAATGATCGAGATCTCACTAGTTGGAAAATGAAAGGTATTATGCTTAGAGTGCCACCACTTGATCAAAGTTGTCAATAGTCCCCTATTGATCCTATACTCTGACATGTCTAAAAGGTACCCAGTTCCATAGAGGCAGATCACTCTACAATCAACATCAGAGAAGGCACCAATCAAGGAGAACATACAAGGGTAAGTTCCTCACATGTTCAAGGTCTCTCTATCAACCTACACAATAGAAATAGGGTATAAATCAGGCACATGGGGTAAAAATGACACTAATCATAGGTATAATAATTAATATAACCTTATCAGATAGTTCAAAATAGCAACCTCAAGAAAAACATGCAAGTTCTAAGAAGAAAAAGACAAGTATTTAGCTCACTACCCCAAAAATTACCTTTTTCAGGAAACAAATGTTGTTTAACAGGAAATATTGTTTTATAAACTAAAAATGACATTTTGAGTGAGAAACGATGCTTTATCTCCTATAAAGGATAGTTTACTTTGGAGACACTACTTTAATCCTCAGAAATGACATTATATTTCCTGCAAATGACCTTTCAAGGGAAATGACACTTTATAAACAAGAGAACATTTTTAGGATGGTAAATGACATTTTGGACACTAACCAAAAATGAAGAAAATTACAACGGGAAACATAATTTTCAATACCAAAAATAACATTTATGCAGCAGACGCTATTTTTCTAACCCTAAATGATGCTTTCCTAACAATGACTATAATTTCAAATTTGAGAGCATTTATGAGCATTAATTGCAAAATTAATGGCAAAGATGTCGACTACATACCACAAGCGGGTAGTGCATAGGTCACTGATAGTGTCAGATAAACTTGAATCATTGTGTCTCAATAGGAATTGGCATGTCTCTCTCAGAGCTTTAAATCTTCTACAGCAAATAGTAGAAATGAAAAGTAAAATGGATTTCTACCCTATTTAATCACATTTTTGGGGTAATTAATTTCATTTTTTAAACCAATCTAGTACTCCTCAATTAAACCTTCTTGGACCGATTTCTGCCAAATTGAGCCTGATTTGGACCAAAAGAAAAGTTATTTCTTCATGATTCTCACTCACTATCAATTTTTTCAATCAAAACCTCATTCCAGTCTTATCTTTCTAGTCAGGATGTCTATTTTATTTATGCATCTCTAATCAAGAAATTTCATGTTCATTTTGATTCCAAGGGGGAATCATCAATCCTATCAATCAAGTTATCAAGAAAATCAAACTTTCAATAGCTGGGGCATCGAATTCATTAGGCATCATATCAAGGTTATGGTCCTAAATCAGTAAATCAGTCAATCTTGGAATGAGTGATTTCATTGATTCATATTAAATTAGTTGCTCTTATCAGTATTTTTGTTTCAAACATCAGATGACATATCAGTTTCATCACACCACATCAAATTGGTAATCTCTTCGACAAAAAATTAGGAGATAATTGACTTCATCAAGACCCATATCAAGTTAGTTATCTTGATCAAATTTTTGACAGTGAGCAGTTTCAAAGCTTTGCATCAAATTGATCATTGTCCAAATATTTATCCAGAAACCAGATTCATCGCTTCACATCAAACTGGTTATCTATTCAATCTCTCAAAAACATGTCTTGTTATATATCAGTTTCATCACTTCACATCAAATTGGTTATTCTGGTCTTAATCTATCATCAAACATCAGGAAAATTGGGGCATCAATTTCATCGCAACATATCAAATTGATCCTCTAGTATTCACATCAGTTCTATCAACAACTAAAATTTATCTAGTTCTTCAAACAATCTTGAATCTCCAGCATCTTCAAACTTTTTTGTTCAATCAAGTTCAAAATTGATTTCAAATAAGGAATAGTTTCATCAAGATTCACATCAAACTATTTGGTCAATTAGCAACATCAAATGTTCTTTGAATCAATGTGGTGATCACACATCGATTGAAAGAGGGGGAAATGTAATCACCTAAAAATGGTTTGATGAAATTAGAGGCCCAAATCTAAAATCAAATGTCGTAGGTTCTGATTAAGACATCAAATTCAAGGTTAATCATAATTGTGTAATTAAACTAGATCATTTTAATTACATAATTCATCAAAAATCAAACATCAAAGATCACTCATCAAAAGGCATTAATTCATTAATTAATACTAGTCATTTAATCAAATCAAAATAAAAAATCACATGTGACTAGAGTATTAATTAAAGTGAATTACCTAATTACAACATTTATATTCCCTCACATTGGCCTCAAAGTCAACTCATTGGGCAATAGGATTTCATCACATCAATCACTTAAGGGATTAATCTCAGCCCTTCCTCATGGGTGAATCTCAACCGTCAAATTCAAATTCAAATTCAAATTTCCATTTTCCCTCCAAAGGAAATCTATAAAATGCAGCCCTTCTAAGCTCATTTCATAGGGAGATAGTGCACTCAAGTAGCTAAATAATGCCAATTTCATTCTAGATAATTAAACATAATCTAATTCATTTTTTTCATTCAATTGTTATCAATTCAATCATTTAGGAACTTAAATTGAGCATAATGGAGCATAATTGATCAATTCTAGATGCATTTTAGCCATTTTCTTTGAATCTTCCATCATATTATTATCAATTCATGATGAATTAGTGCTAGAACTGAGACAAAACTGACTAAATCATGTGGATCATCTATGTAGGAAGAAATAATTCAATTTGACTTGGTTGTATGTGTTTTTAAATTGATTTGAGTTGACTAACCAATTAATGTAATGAGTTATTGAGTGGTTGTGTGAAGATGCAGATACATTTTACACATCACAAAATAAAATTAAAATTGTATATAGGAAATTAATGTAAACAAGATAAATGTTAGATTCACCTTACATGAAAAACCTTCATGAATGGATGTAGTAATCAGTCAACTCCATAAAGATGTTTGTATGTATGTGTGTATTGTAGAATCAAGGATTCCTTCACAAATGCATGGATCTACACTTTCCAATCCTAGATCTTGAATGAATGTATGCTTGATAACCTAAATGAAGAAGGAGAGTGAATGCATGGATCTTCTTGATTTCTTGTGAATTCCTCTACTTGACCATCATGGGAGATAAATTTGCATCAATGAGAGAAGATTACCTTTCCTTGAATGGATCTTGAAGAAATGGAGACTTGGAAATCCTAGATTGGGTTCTTACCTTCAAGTCTTAAAATCCACCACTTCAATTACATAGCTTGAACTACTTGAGAACGTGGATTTTTTTCATATGAATGATCTATTGAATGTATTTTCATATGATGTCAAAATGAGAGGAGAGAATCCCCTTTTATAGTAATTTTGGGATTCAATTTGAATCTGGGTCGACCAAAGATCTGCAAATTGGAAGAAACTCATGCCATTGGGACTTGGACCAACTTCGTGGAAACAAAACCTAGGAAAAAGTTGGCTTGGCCAACCTAGTCCAGGACTAGGTCACCCTAGCCAACCTAGTCTAGGTAAATTTTCCTCAAATTTTGTGAGGATATAAGGGGGTGTGATAGAAAGAGGAGGGAGAAATTATAGGTTGTTGGTATCAAACAAAATGGTCATTTAGACCTCAAAATCACCAAAATGGAGTCTAAAAGGTCCTAGAGCCTCCAATTATAGGTGATAAATTTTTTGGATAGTAAATTTATCCCTCACTTTAGAGGGAGTATGAGGAAAACTCATGGTCACAATAAATTAGATCGAATGCATAGGATGATCTCATCAAGATCAAGGAGACAAAGAAACATCAAGCCCTCAAGTGACTTAAGTCCTCATAAAATCCAAAACCAAACTAAGAGAGGCATCATGAGAGAGAGAGAGAGAGAGAGAGAGATGTTTTATGCTAGTTTAATCCATCAAAAAGGATGAGTCCTTAAGGAAAGTGTATCCAATAAGGAATGATAAATCCTAAGGGAAGGTAAGCTTCCTTAGGGATCAAAGAAGGAGAATCAGACTAAGGATCCTAAAAGTGGTTAGTCAAAGGACCAAATTTCTGCAATCAGTCTAAGGACCAAATGTATGTGGCTATTTTAAGGACCAAATGTGTGTGTTTAGTCTAAGGACCAAATATGAAATATAATTAAATCTCTCTCTCTCTCTCTCTCTCTCTCTCTCTCTCTCTCTCTTGATGAACCATACCTGATTAAATTTTTGAATATGTGAAGTTGATGATCACCAAGCTATAGGAAGTTAATCCAAGACATTAAATCAATTAATGTATTATATTTTCATTGATGTGAACTTGATATAATCTAATTGGTTATATACATAGTGTCAAATACTTTAGAGAAACAAAGAGATAAAGGTTATTCTATCAGTAATGCATAAAATTTTAGTATCCACTAAGTGACAACAAACACCGATGGACAGTGCACCCCAATGGACAGAGAACCTCAAGAGGAAAGTCAGAGTGATACCTAAGCAAGAAACCTAAGAAAGTATTACCAATGAGTATAATCATAGTGTTACCCAATGGATAGACGACCCCGATGGACAAAGATGCCCGAGGACAAAAATAATTTAAGACAGAAGCTAACAAAGAGTTAAACACCAAAAAGAATTGAAGTTCAGAAATGACAAAATACTTAGCTGGCAAGATCTAAAGGAGTTAACTAGTGGATAACATTGTTTTCATCAACAAGTTAAAAGCCAGAGATAAGAAAGAGATTTAAAGTTTTTTTATTCCAGTTGTCAAAGAGAAATCTATGGGATAAAACTGAAGTAAATCTTTAAAGCAAGAAAGGCAATAATTGTGGATCATGCCAAGAACAAGAAAGTCAAGGACTTAGAAATGGTGAAATTATGTCTATAAAGAGACAAGATAATTCATTGTGAATTAGGGGTGAATTGAGAAGAGAATGTTGAAGAGATACTAGTGAAGAATGACTTCATACAGTCCTGATCAATAAAGCTAAAGAATAGAGCTAAAGATTTTTGCGGACACCGAGCAAAAAAGAAGCATAGTATCACCAAGTAGAAAGAAGTGGAACAAAGGTATTTAATAGATACATTAATCATAAAGGTATTATGATCTTATAATAGATCTGAAAATCTACAATTCATAGTTGTTTATATGAACAGATCATATACTATTTCAGTTTAACCATTGATTCAGAAAGTCTCTTAATTGAGCAGGATCTAATAATCCTTTATATATTGAGATACATCCCAAGGAGTATCAAAAGATTAATTCATGAAGATAGCATAGTGAAATTCCATATATCAAGTGATTAATTGTTAGTGATAAATCCTCTAACAAGGTTGCACTTAACAGTGTGTTTGTAACCTTTGACAGGGTTGGCTCTTCACCAAGCTCACTTCAAAAGATTGAAAATTTTGGGTTACCGGTACCAAGTGGTTTTTCCCTTAACAGGGTTTCCATATTAAAAATACATATGTCAAATGTGTTTATGATTCATTTCTTTCATGTTTTTTCTTTACACATTACTAAACTAGGATTGATCGATATACACTAAGTTATTTACTATATTTCAGTAAATGATAGACTGTTAGTCAATAAAGATAAAGAATAAGGTTTAATAGTGAATTGTGATCAGTAGTTATTTGAGAAGATAATCTAAAGGAATACATCTTGTAGGAATAAAGATAACTAGAGGCTTATAATTGTGGTAATATGTTTTTGGGTTAAATTATTGGAATATTTTTTAGGCCACTAATTCACCCCCCTCTTAGTTATTCTAACAATTGGTACTACAGCTTGTGTTCTTAGAAGGAAGGTTTCAAGACCTAAGTAAAAGATCACAAGATGAGAAAATGGGATGTGCCAAAGTTGACTAAGGAAAACTTTGCATCATGGAAAAGTAGGATAAGACTCCACCTATCAAGTATTGGAAATGATGTTACTCAATACTTGGATACTGAATATGTGTTGCCTACAGGACCTCACACACTTGAGAAATTAAGAGAAAAGAATGAGCATAATTATATGATTATAGAACTTTCTTCCTCACTCTTTGATGTTGAATTTGAAGATGTCAAAACATGCACCTTTGCAAAGAAAATGTGGGAAAAATTGAAGCTTGTACATGGAGGACATGCTAATGTACTAAGAGCTAAGGAAAAAATCCTAAGAGATAAATTTGATGACCTAAGAATGAGAGAAGGAGAAAATATCACTCAATATAGCTGAAAAATAAAAGAGGTAGTCAATGCTATCCGAGGAGTTGCAGGTTTACTTGAAAAAGAGACAATGGTAAGTAAAATCCTAAGAACCTTACTGCCTATATATTCTATTAAAGTATCTTCTATACAAGAAATGATAGTAGTAGAAAATAACAATGTCACTCTAGATAGTTTGGTTGGTAGACTGATTTCATTTGAAATGAGTAACTTTGATAATAGTGTCTTACCATCTATTGAGTTTGCATTCAAATATTGTTTGAAAATAAGTAACTCAAGTCATAAACACACTATGTGAAATGATAGTGAAAGTGATAGTGATTACCAAGATCTTGATGAGATTGAAGCACTAATGGCTAGAAGATTGCAGAGAGGAAAAGGTAGATACAAATGTAAATTACCATTGGTTTGTTTTAATTGTAAAGAGATTGGTCACTTTGCTGCTAGATGTCCTAACAAAAGAAAATATGGTAGAAGTAATGGTAGAAGAAAGCTTGTTACCTGTCTGAGAATAGAGCTGGAGATACTGACAATTAATCTGATGAAGATATTGAGATGGTATTTGTGGCAATGAAGGATGATTCAAATGAAGAAGAAAGGTATGTAGAGACTGCACTCATATCTAAGGTTAGTAAGAATGATGTTTGGATTATATATAGTAGCTACATTGACCACATGACCGGTGATAAAGAAAAGTTTGTAACTTTTGAGTATTACAATGGTGGATCAGTAAGAATGGGTAATGACTCACCTTGTCCAGTTGAAGGTAAAGGAGCCATAATGTTGAATAACTTGATCAAATGTGAAAATGCATATTTGGTAAAAGGACTTAACTATAATTTATCGAGTGTTTCACAGTTGAATAACACAGGTCACCGAGTTGCATTTGAGAACAAAAAGGCAAAGATATTTAATGAATCAGGAAGGTTGATCGAAACTGGTGAATAGAAAAAAGGTAACCTATTCTATCTTGATGATATAAACACTACTTGTTTAATGGCTAGAAATGAAGACATATGGTTGTGGCATAAAATTTTATGTCATGTGAATTTTGACAACATGATTAAGATAAGAAATAAAAGGAAAGTAAGAGGCTTACTAAGCATGTGAAAGCCCAGGCATATCATGTGTAAGAATTGTCAAAAAGGTAAAATGAAAAATTCTAGTTTCAAGAGAAAAAACCATACATATAATGATATTCTAGAATTATTACATACTGATCTATGTGGACCCATGAGAACAAAGAGTTACTATGGTGATATATATTTCATTCTCTTTGTTGGTGATTACTCTAGAATGATGATGGTTATGTTTTTAAAAGAAAAATCAGAAGCATTCAAGATGTTTAAATGGTATAAAGATATTGTAGAAAAACAAAGTGGTAAGGACCTAAAAGGCTTAAGATCATATAGAGGAGGAGAATTTGTTTCTGATGAATTCACTAACTTCTGCAATGAGCATGGAATTAAAAGACAGGTTTCTGCACCAAGAACACCATAGAAAAATGGGATCACTGAAAGGAGAAATAGATCCATTGTTGATATTGCAAGAACACTGATGATTGAGAAAACCATCACTCAAACATTCTGGAGGGAAGCTGTCAGTACTGTTGTCTACACATTGAATAGAGTATAATTGAAGAAAGACACCAAAAAGACACCCTATGATACAAACCCAATGTAAGTTACTTCAAAAAATTTGGTAGTCAATGTTATATTTTGAAAGATAATAGAAATGGAAATATTGACTCCAAAAGTGAAGAAGGAATCTTTCTAGGGCATTCCACCAAGAGTAAGGCTTATAAATGTCTTAACAAGTCCTCTAAAAAAATCATTGAAAGTGCAAATGTTAGAATAGATGAATATGTAGAGAAAAATGATGAGGAAAGAAAAAAAGAACCAGAAGACTACAACAAGTTTTCTTACATTGAAGAACCTGACACTCTGCCCAAGAAATAGTATATCACTCCTGAGCAATAGAACATTGCACCTGAGCATCAGGCTGCAAATACCAAAAATCTGGAATATGATGCTCCGAGCGATGGAGATCAGAATGAAGGTCAAGATGATTATTAGAATGGTGAAAAAAGAGTTGAACTGATACTTTTCAAATATGTCAAAAGACACCATCCACAGAACCAGATCATAAGAGACAAGAAGATTGGAATGAGAACAAGAAGTAAGTCACTGAACACTAGATGTTTAATTTGTGATTTTGAGCTTAAATATGTTAATACTACACTTGAAATGAATAATGGGTCAGTGCTATTAATGAAGAGATAGAATAGATTGAGAAGAAAAGAATATGAACATTACTACCTAGATGAGATGACAAGAATGTCATTGGTACCAAATAGATATTCAGAAACAAGTTGAATGAGAATGGAGAAGTCACAAGAAATAAGGCAAGATTAGTATGCAAGGGGTATGCACAAGAAGAAGTTATTGACTATGGAGAAACCTTTGCACCAATTGCTAGACTAGAAGGAGTAAGAATTTTACTTGCTTATGCAACATTCAAAGGATTCAAGGTATACCAAATGGATGTCAAATCTGCATTCGTAAATGGAATACTAGAAGAAGAGGTATACATTGAACAACCAAAAGGGTTTGTTGATCCTAACAAGAGAAACATGGTTTGTAGACTACACAAAGCCTTGTATGGATTGAAACAAACACCTAGAGCCTGGTATGAAAGACTTCACTCCTATCTCATAAGTATTGGATTTGTAAGAACAAGTGAAAATAGAAATCTATACTTAAAATAAGATTTTGATGATAATATTCTGATTGCTGAAATATTTTTTGTTGATATCATATTTGGGAGTAATGATATGTTATGTAAATCATTTTCTAATGATATGAGCAAAGAGTTTGAGATGTCAATGTTTGGGGAGATCAAATTATTTATTGGTCTATGGATTCTTCAACAAGATGCAGGCATATATATCACACAATCCAAATACATCAAAGAAGTGCTAAAGATATTCAAGATGGAAGATTCCAAACCAGTTGGAACTCCTATGGCCACTGGATGCAAGCTGAAAAAGGAAGACAAGTCAAATGAGGTAAATCAAACCTTGTATAGATCAATGATTGGAAAACTAATGTATGTTATTCATACTAGACCATATATAGCACATGCAGTTGGAATAGTTACAAGATTCTCTGCTAATCCCAAAGAATCACACATGACTGTTGTCAAGAGAATTCTGAGATATCTAAAGAACACCAAGGACTATTGCTTATGGTATAAAAGAGAATGCAAATCTGAGCTTCAAGTCTATACAGATGTTGATTGGACTGGAAACTTAGATGACAGGAAGACCACAACTGGAGGAGCATTCTTCATAGGTGACAGACTTGTCACATGGATAAGTAAGAAGCAAGGATGCATCTCACAATCTACTATAAAAATAGAATATATGGTTGTTTTTGCAAATATCTCTAACATTGCATGGATCAAATAGTTGCTGGAAGGTATGAATATGAAAATTCTTGAACCAATAATTATCTATTGTGATAATACCAGTGCAATAAATATTTCTAAGAATCTTGTCATGCATGCTAAGACTAAGCATATTGCAATGAAGTATCATTAATTAAGAGAACAAGTGCAAGAGAAAGAGGTGATACTAGAATATGTTCAATCCAAGGAACAATTAGCTCACATATTCACAAAGCCATTGCTTAAAGATACATTTGAGTACCTGAGAAAAAGACTAGGGGTCTAACCCTTGTCTATTGGTCAATAAGCTGACTAGGAGGCTAGATCAACCTACACAAAATTAGAAGATCAATCATGTTGATGAAAGCAAAGAGATGGACTAAAAAATATACATTAGTACACAAAAAGGTACATATCTGCACCAAACACCAGTCATTGTATTGCTGATGGATAGGGAAATTCAAGGAGTATATTAAAAAAAGTGGGGAAGGATATACTTTGGCATTGTTGTCAAAGGGAGAGAGTATCCTAAGAATTCAAAGGGAGAGATGTAACCTATAAGGGAGATATTATATATACATATGAAATATCAATCATGACTATCAAAAGGGAGAGAAGTGTCATAAGGGAGAGATGACTTAAGAGAGAGATGACTTAATTGTTGTCAAAGGAAAAAGAGATGATCAAGGAGAGGAACAGTCAAAGGGAGAGACAACATTAGAAAAGAGATTCTACAACACATGGAGAGACAAAATCAGAAGTTGCTACATCTATCTAGCAAAGGGAATAAAGATTGAAGAAAGCACTCTTCAAGAAACAAATCTAAGATAGAAGAGCTTATGAAGAGCCAAAAATTTGTATTGGTTATAGAACAATAAGTTTGGTGGATTGATGAACTACAACTGATATATTTCATATTTTATTAGTAGTAATATAGTGCGTTTCCATCAATGCCAAAGGGAGAGATTGATGAACCATAACTGATTAAATGTTTGAATATGTTAAGTTGATGATTACCAAGCTGCAGAAAGTTAATGTAAGACATTAAATCAATTAATGTATTGTATTGTCATTGATGTCAACTTGATATAACCTGATTGGTTATATACATAGTGTCAAAGACTTCAGAGAAATAGAGTGATAAAGGTTATGCTATTAGTAATGCATAAAAGTTCAGTATGCACTAAGTGAGAACAAACACCGACTGACAGTGCACCCTAACGGATACAGAACCTCGAAAGGAAAGTAACAGTGATACCTGAGAAAGAATTATCGACGAGTAGAATCACAGTGTTACACGATAGAAAAACAACCCCAATGGACAGAGATACTCAAGGACAACAAAAGTCGAGACCAAAGCTAACAAAGAGTTAAACACTGAAAAGAACTGAAGTTCAGAAATGACAAAAGACTTAGCTAGAAAGAGCTAAAGAAGGAGTTAACTGGTGGATAACATTTTTTTCATTGACAAGTTAAAATCCAAAGATAAGAGAGATTTAAAGTTGTTTTATTCCAGTTTTCAAAGAGAAATCTATGAAATAGAATTGAAGTAAAGCTTTAAAGAAAGAAAGGTGAGAATTGTGGATCATGCCAAGAACAAGAAAGTCAAGAACTTAGAAATGGTGAAATTATGTCTATAAAGAGACAAGATAATTCATTTTGAATTAGGGGTGAATAGAGAAGAGAATGCTAAAAAGATACTGGTGAAGAACAACTTCATAAAGTCCTAATCAATCAAGCTAAAGAACAGAGATAAATATTTATGCAGAAACTGAGCAACAGAGAAGCACAACATCACCGAGCAGAAAGAGGTGGAGCAAAGGTATTGAATAGAGATAATGATCAGAAAGGTATTATGAGTTTAAAATAGATCTAAACATCTGCAAATCATAGTTGTTTATATGAGTATATCATATACTATTTCAGTTTAACCATTGATTCAGAAAGTCTCTTAACTGAGCAGGATCTAACAATCCTTTATATATTGAGATACATCCCAAGGAGTATCAAAAGGTTAATTCATGAAGATAGTATAGTGAAATTCCAGATATCAAGTGATTAATTGTTAGTGATAAATCCTCTAACAAGGTCACACTTAACAGTGTGTTTCTAACCTTTAACGGGGTTGGCTCTTCGTCGAGCTCACTTTAGAAGAGTGAAAAATTTTGGGTTATGGTCCCAAGTGGTTTTTCCCTTAACATGTTTTCCATGTTAAAGATCCATGTGTCAAATGTTTTTATGAGTCATTGCTTTCATATTTTTCTTTACACATTACTAAAATAGGATTGATCGGTATACACTAAGTTATTTACTGTATTTCGGTAAATGATAGACTGATAATGGATATGGATAAAGAATAAGGTTTAATAGTGAACTCTGAGTTGTAGTTATTTGAGAAGATAATATAAAGGCATACATCTTGTAGGAATGAAGATAAATAGAGGCTTATAATTGTGGTAATAATTTTTTGGGTTAAATTATTGGAATATTTTTGAGGCCACTGATTCACCCCCCCTCTCAATTAATATCTCTCTCTCTCTCTCTCTCTCTCTCTCTCTCTCTCTCTCTCTATGTATGTGTGTGTGTGTGTGTGCATGCACGTGCATGTGCATGTGTGTCTCTGTGTGTGCAAAATGTGAAACATAAAGAAGAGTGTATGCCCCCATGTTAAATAAATTACAAATGCCTTAACAAGAGAAATGTATTTCACAAAACATGCAGGTATCCAAAAGAAGTGTTTCCAATATGAAATGCCCGTAAGAAAGGACAAGTCAAGGGAATTGAACACATGACAGATGAGAGTACAAAAGGGATCTACCAACTCTGGGGTCAGTATGATCATATGAAAATACATGAGATATGATATCAAAATGAAATTTCATCATACCCCAAAGGTAGTAAAACTAAAATCACAATAGAAGAAAAATAATATAAGAGTTACGAAGAAGATTATTTTTGGGCCAAGACCACAGAGAGAAAAAATAATAGGTAGCTACCATTTTGCATCATCCCAATCAAACAACACAAAGGATAATTTATGAATAGTGACACATGCACAACATAAAATGTAATGACATATAGAAGAAATGAGATAAAAATAGAAGAATTTGTATGACATTGCAATTCCTTTATCACCTTGCGCCAATATAGAAACAAGGGTCATTTAAAGAAATCTAAACAAAATAGATTTTAAAAAAAACACATCATAGGGGAAGTACATTACAATAGGAAAACACATATAATCCACTACACAAGAGGATCTATTCTATCATATTTCCTTCCCCCTATCTCATTCTATAGTGTTTAGGGAAGGTGGGAAACTTGAAAGAGGACAAGCATCAAGCACAATAGATGGAACAATAGCTATTTCCAAAAAAAGACCATGATGTAAAGATAGGTCTTTGTATTTATCACTAGGAGTGATAGATAATTGTTGTGAAATAATAGTTGGTAAATCATGATCAATATCACTAGTCTCATACATGTCATTAGAATCACTAACATAAATATCATTGTTAGCATCGAGAAAATTATCATCAAGAGTATATTTTGCATCTAAATTAATTGTAATAGAATCTAAGATATGAATATAATTGTCATGTTTTTTCAATTGTATCTTGTTTAAATTCACTTCCTCCATTGGATCAAGAATGGGTTGGTCAAAGGGAAGTGAATTATGATTATGTGTATGATGTGAAGTAATATTTTGAGAAGCACATTGAAGGGCTCTAGTATGATGCTTTTGAAGACGGTCATGGGCATGACAGTTGCTTTTGGTTTTTCTAAAAATTTGGTTTGGGCTAGGATCAATCAACATCGGGTCATTTTATTCTTTAAGAGGAAGAATAGAACGAGCCACAGTAGGTTGAGAGATGACTTTAGGATAATGTGTATAAGCAAGAGGATGTGGTGCCAAAGAATATAGAGGAGGTGTAGGTTGTGTAGGACGAAGTCCACATCTAGGGAAAAGAGATGAAACATTCTTAGCTTTTCTAAGTTCACAAAATATTTTGGACCTTATAGGCTTGGTATAATCGAAAGAGATGGTCAGGACAGATTTGATTTGGTTGAGGAATAGAAGGCCAAAATAAATCAAGTTCAATTGAGTCTTAAGGCAAAGAAGGATAATAAATACTATGATTAACAGTCATGAGTTCTCCCTTATGAGGGAATTTAGGACATTTATGAATATTAGAAGCCATGACTTTCATGGAGGTAAGCCAAGGAAGACAAAATTTAAATTCAAATTTATCAAAAGTTAGGATGATATTGAAGGTAACATATAAATTTTTACCACCAACTTCAATAGGAAATGAAATGGAACCATGGGGAGGATAAAGAAAACCATTGAAAGTTTGTATCATTACATTAGATAAATCATAGAAATCACATTGCAATCATCTACTATAAATATGTTCCTCCGTTATCACATTCACCATGCAAGTTGGATCAATAAGGAAACCATGGGAAGGAAGGCTATAAAGCCTTACAACAATGTAGAGAAGACCATCAGGTGCTTTAATTATCAGAATAGAATCAAAGGTAATAAAAGGATAAGATGAAGGTTTAGCTTTAAGTTTCTCAACTTGGTTGACCACATGATTAGATTCATTGATTTTTTCATTTTAGTCAAAGAAGGGAGAAGAAGAAGAAGGTTGGGTAAGATCAATGGTATTGGTTGAATGAGGTGGAAAAGGGTTGGTGTAGATTTGAAAATTTTGGTTGGAAGGTGCCACAGATTTGTTTCCTTGATCATATTTGCCTTCAATAGACATAGCATTAGAATCTATAAGATCTTGAATAACAATTTTCAAATGGTAGCACTTTTTAGTATCATGAACTAGTTGAAGATGGTATTGGAAAAAATATTTGGGATCAAAGTATTTGGATTTAGGTTTGGATGTGTTAATAGGTTTGATAGAAGGAAGTGTAAAAAAATGAGCATTAATTAAATTCAAAATTACATTATGTAAAGATTCATAAAGATGAGTAAAATTACGAGAAGGTTTAAAGACAGGTGACAAAGGAACCATACCTTTGGATGTTGCTACCACTTGTTCATCAACAATGTTGGATGAGTTGTTGATTTTGTTGAATTTTTCAATTTCTAAAATTTGTTGGAATCCTTGGATACAACATCACTCTTATCAATGAAAATAGGATTCATTGGAGTAGTGCTCTCAAATTGATTCACTTGAATATGATAATGAATAAGAACTACACACAATTGAGGAAAAGAAGAGAATTCAGAAAGAATTATCTTATCTCTAATTTTTTTTTGTAAATTATCAATGAAAATGTGTTGCACATCAATATCAGGCATGGGATAAGAAATATGATCATGCAAATGCTCAAATCTACCAATGAAATCACTTACTATTTATTTAACACCTTGTTTACAATGCATTAAATCAGTTAAAGAGATTTGATGACCAATGTGGTTTTGAAATTGTTGAATGAAAGGATTAGTAATATTTTGAAAGGATTAGTAATGTGGCTTAGGAATCCACATTTTTTGCCCCTGATTAAACAATGGTGGGTTAGGTCACCATATGTGGTAGGAACTAAAATGCACCAGCTGGCAATGAAGTTGAAACATGTAAAAAGCTGCATCAAAAAATGGAATGAAGTAGTGTTTAAAAACATATTTCAGCAAAAAGATGTGGTTAAAGAACAATTGTCACAATTACATGAGCATACCATACAACATGGTATAGACAACAACACATACATTAAACAGAAAGTTCTACAAGAGGAATGGGAAGAGTTGTGCTCTTGGGAGGAAGAATACTAGAGACAGAAATCATGAGAACTGTGGCTTAGAGAAGGAGACAAGAATACTAAATTCTTCCATGCCTCAGCTAAACAAAAAAAGGCAAATAGCACAATCTTTTCTATAACTAAACTATCTTCGGGGAAGACATTAACAAATGCTCAAGAAATCCAACATGAAGGAGTAAACTTTTTTAAAAATCTGCTTGCCCCAGCTCAAGCCACTTCCCCACCCCAAGATCAACTTGATGAAATTTTGGCTGCTATTCCATGCAAAGTTACACACCAAGATAACCTTATACTCATGGCCCCTTTCACTATCAATGAAATCAGACAAGTAGTGTTCTCACTCCCATTAGATAAAGCCCCGGGGAAGGATGGCTATACTCCACTCTTCTTTCAATCATGATGGGAGGTTGTTGGATTGGAGTTGTTGGCAGTAGTGGAAGAATCAAGGAAAAGAAAATCAATGTTAAAATATTTCAATACAACCAATATTGCTATCATACCCAAAGTGAAAGATCCAAAATTGTTTGCAAATTTTTGGCCTATATCACTTTGTAACACAGTATATAAAATCATCACTAAAGCCATATATATGAGGATACAGAATCTCATTCCTTCAATTATTTCCCAAGAACAGGGAGGTTTTTTCCCAGGTCGAGAAACCATGGAAGGGGCACTAGTTGCTCATGAAGCACTCCATTCTATTCAAGAGGACTAGACATCTAATTTCCTCATCAAGTTGGATATGATGAAAGCATATGATAGAGTAAACTGGGATTTCCTTTTTCAAGTCCTTCTCAAATTTGGTTTCTCACAGCAGTGGTGTAAATGGATACAGGAATGTATCTTAGGGGCCTGGTTCTCGGTAATCATAAATGGGAATCCAATTGGATTCTTTTCCTCCAATCAGGGAATCAGACAGGGAGATCCAATATCTCCCATCCTTTTCATATTAATGGTAGAGGCATTAAGTAGAACAATCAAGAAACAACACACATTGGGTCTTTGGAGTGGAGTAAAAATTGGAGGCACAGATATTTCAGTCACCCACTCCCTATTTGTAGATGACACATTGCTCTTTGGAAAATCAGAAGTTAAGGAAGCAAAAATAATAAAGTATGTTCTAGACCTTTATGCAGCAGTATCTGGATATAAAATTAATGCACAAAAGTCACAAATATTCCTCTTCAACACTAATCAAGTCATCTCGACCAAAATTGTTCAAGTGCTAGACTTTGTAGTAGACATCCTGCCTTCAACCTATCTCAGGATTCCTCTTTTTGTAGGAACAAACACAACAACCTACTGGTCATCTCTTATCAAAATAATTAAGACAAAAACATCGGCATGGAAAGCTAGATGGCTTTCCTTATCAGGTCAAATATTACTTGTGAAATCTGTACTTTCAGCAATCCCAAATTATTACTTAGCTGTCTTAAAAGCCCCATCATCAGTAATACAGCAAATTCAAAAATTGATCAAAGGATTCCTTTGGATAGAAAACATGAATGGGGAGAAAAAAATGCCCCTAATATCACTCAAAGATATGGAAAAAGGTTCAAAATTTGGAGGGGTAGGAGTTCATGATCTAACAATCTGTAACAAAGCATTTGGAGGGAAATTAGTCTGGCAGATGTACACAAAACTGCACAATAAATGGTGTCAGATCATGCAACGAAAATACCTGGAAATTGATAATCCAATCTGAATCCTTACCAATTCAGATCCACCCAAAGGGTCAGTGATTTGGAATTTCATGATGTCTTCAAGACAAACAATACACAACTATTTCACATGGGAAGTCAACAATGGGACAAGTGTCAAATTCTTGAGGGACTCTTGGAATGGCCTTCCTATGCTCCTAACACCAACTGTCCCTCAAGAAATTATCAATGCAACAGAAAATGAATGGGGAAAATACATAATAGATTTTGTACTAGCTGTCAATTTGCTCTTAGGAAAAGTACAATGGAAAGATCTAGATGAACTACATCTTTCAAGACATAACACTAAACTATTTCACAAAATCCTCACAAAAAGACAAGTATATTGTTCAAAGAAGGAAGATAAATTAATATGGGCACCAGCAAAGGACGGTAAATATTCTATTAGAGAAGGCTATAAAATTCTACAACAGGTGGAATTACAAAGCATTCCATCACGAGTGTACCATTTTTGCTGGAATCAAGCCACTTTGCTAAAAGCAGGATGCTTCTCATGGCTTGCATTGAAAAAAAGGATACTTACAAGTGATAGATTAGAAAAATTTCACATTACTCAAGCATTTCAATGTCATCTATGCAAAGATATAACTGAGACAGGGGATCACTTGTTATTGCAATGCACTTTTGCACCAAAGCGTTGGTTATTTGTCCTCAACAAACTTGGATATCATACACCACTACCCAATAAATTATGGGATATTTTTGAATCTTGGCCAGAATTACATCAAAATTCACTTCTTGCAAACATTTGGACATGTGCCCCTTCTCTAATAATCTGGTCCATATGGTGGGAACGCAATAAAAGGATATTTAGAAATGAAACATCAAGTCTGGAAACAATAGAGAAGTCAATATCTGAGGTTGTTAATGCGAGCTTATATAGATGTGGTTATAATCCCACATTGACAGCATGGGACACCTTAGTTCTGAGAAATTGGGATAGAATTAGTATCCCCATGGGTTGGGAAAATCTAAAAAAGACTTCTGGCCAGGTAGATAGATCAAATATTCGATGGCAACCCCCGCTACCCCACAACATGAAATTGAACTTTGATGGTGCTTCTCGAGGAAACCCTGGAAAATCAGGAGCAGGGGCATGTCTCAGAGATTCTAAGGGAAATATTATAGCATGTATTGCTTCTCAATTACCAGTTGGTACAAATAATTATGTAGAAGCTCATGCAATGTTGGCAGGTCTTATATTGGCAAAACAGTGTGGGATAAAGAACTTACATGTAGAAGGAGATTCACAGGTGATAATTAATGCATGTGTTAAAAGGGACTCAATAAACTAGAAAATAGAATATATTTTAACACAAATTTGGCGCTTGCTAGACAACTTTCCCAATCTAACAATCTCACACACATTGAGGGAAGGGAACAAAGTAGCGGATCTACTCTCAAATATGGGCTGCGATGGCATACAAATATCAAAAACAAATGTTAACAACATTGCAGAAAATTGGCCTGAATTGATAAAGGTGGTGAACACAGATAAAAAATTTATTTAAATATTTATCTTCTCAATTAGGACTGCTGAATAACTAAACAAAAAGAGATATTGATGAAAGATTGCAATTAGAGAGCAAGTACAGGGAATACATGTGAAGTTATGAATTCATGATGAATTACAAATCAATACCCTTCACAAATTCACATGTGGGCAGAGGAAAGTACTGTAGATTACAAATCATGACACAAACATGACATCAAGATGTAGAGATCAAGTGGTAGGACAAAAATCATGAAGGATCCAGTAAAGTACAGTATATCTAAGATTAAACAGAGAGGAGCTCACACCATCAAAGTCTCAACATGACCGAGGGACACGTGGTAATTTCTTGGCAGAGATATTGATTGATCTCTCACATGTATTGGGGGGTATACATATCATATTTCATAACAGCATATCTTAAAACCCCAAATTGAACATAATGCAGTTCTAAACTTTGGGCTGAGGAATGTAGTGCATAATAACAAATTATGAAGCAGTCATGTCACATATTTGAAGAAATTAAAAGGCATCCCCAAAATCAATTAACATTAATGATAAAATAGCAAGGTGGGTGATTTCCAAATTCTTCACATGGTTGGAGTAGGTGTGTTTAATTCTTACTAACAGGAAATTTGTTAAAGATCATCACATGAATAGCAAAATATGGATATTCTCTCTCTCTTGCAAATACAATAAAATCAATCATAAGCTTCAGAACGCAGCAAGGATTGAGGAGCTATGGCGCAAAAAAATGTGGACTGTACAATATGAAGCCAATGTGGGAGTCATCACACAGAACTTTTTCCCAAGAATTACAGAATCTCCATCTCTTCCTCGGATGATGAACAAGTTCCCCCATCCCACATTGCAGATTTGCTGCTTGATGGTATGTTTATCTCACGCTCTGCAACCACTAGGGAGGCAATTAAAAGAGTTATTGGCCATGAAAATATGGAGCCGCACACTAATAAATTCTTATATCCATCACAATTAGTCTCCATATTCTTTTCAAATGCCATGGACCTATTGCAGTTGGCCGATTTACTTGTTGAATTAGCCCAAAATGTTGTCATTCCCAAATATTGGGATGAAAACAAACTTCAGGGACCTATGCAAAAATATGACTTATGGAATGGGCATGCTCTGATAGGAGGTTTATTCACAAGACACTCACTTCTTTCTAATCATGCTGCCATCATTACATGTGACACAATAAAAAGGTCACTAAAAGAATTGAGCATTTGCCAACTCAAGGACGTAATGCAAGCAGTTGGTCACACATTGGGTTTGGCCTGGGAAGAATAGCTGTACATGATATTGGAAGTGCTTATTCATTTTATAGATAGGGTCAACTTCACACAGGAACCACTTGACCGCGCAACATTTTCTTCACCAAATTTTGGTTGTGAAGGACATTGGTCCCAACCCGCGAATGAGTAGCCATAGGAATTATGGCCGCAACACACTCAAGATTTGGGATGGTCTGGTATTCAATCTCATAATATGGATGGATGGGATGGTTCTCAACCTCACAGTCAAGTTTTAGGCTGGGCTGGTTCACAATACCACAATGAGGATGGCTGGGGATGGTCTCCGTGTACTCAGCTAGACCTGCCTCCCTATGAATTCGATCCCATGGAGGAGTAATTAAAGGGGCTGCCCTACTTTTTTGCTCATTTTTTGGCTCAAATTTTGTATGTCATTGTAAAAGCATCCACAAGCCACAAAGTTCTTGGTAACCCCTCAATGGATGTCAATGGCTTTTCTGCAACTAGGGTTCCAAAGGTATGATGGTGCACGAAACCCACATTTTGTAAAATCAACTTTGGTAGGATTTTTCATTGATTTTTTGAATTGTACTAAGATGGCATGTGGCCCAAATGAACATCTTGCAAATTATTAAGTCTATCAGCTCGTTTAGAGATACTTTTCAAATGCGAAACTATGATGTATTTTGAGAGTATTATAATGTACTTCGAGGGTATTATGATGTTTTTTGATTATCCACTATGTAAATGTAAAATTGTTATAAGTTGTTGAGCAAGTCTAGTGGATTCAGAATAGGTGAAAAACTACTGAAATCATTATTGTAATAGTTAGGAATTTATAGTATCTTATAGTTTTGTATTGAGTGATGAAGCCAGGTTTTCTTACTAGTTCTTTCCTGACAGAGCTCTCGAACCAGTCCTTATTAAATTTATAAATATATTAGTGGTATACACACTTTTGCTTTAAAAAAAAAAAAATTTTGAAAGGAATCAATGGAATAAGGAGTAAAAGAACAATACTATTGCATGGCTTGGTCTCAAAAGGCTCAAGTAAACAATTTTTCCATGAAGCTATGGTCATGAGAGAAATCACTGCACAAGTGTTGAAAGGTTTTGACATGATTCAAAGGATCACCCATACCATTTTAGGTCTCAAGGTGAGGAATATCCATATTTTGTGGGATAATAGCATAGATAATACCCAAAGACAAGGAATAGCAATGTCACAAGTAGGGATGTTGAACTTGGATTGAGTCATCAAGGCAGTTTGTTTTTGCAAAGAAGACAGTGTTTGAGCCAAAATATTAATGGTAGAATTAGTAGAAATGATGTTACGAGGGGAAACATGATAAATGTTAGGATCATTGTAGGAAATTGAAGGAATTTTTGAATATGAAAAAGGGACACTATGGTAAGTGGGCATGGATGAAGGTAATGAAATACATGGGACACTTGTAGGAATAAAGGGAATAATGAGATTGGGAATACTCACATGTGTAGGATTGAGATTTTTAATTGAAGTTGTCATGATGGGTGGAGCATAAGTGGACACAGTAGGAATAGAAGTATAAATAGGCAATGAGGTTTCAACATTTATAGAAGGTGGAATGAATCCTAAATCTTGAGCATAATCCCTAATAGGATTGACATTGGTATCAATGAGATGTGAAATTCTATGCAATATGTTAACACCATGCTCATCATTATGAATAAGTTTCATTAAGCCTTCTACAATTGAAAGAACCTCAACATTAGAGTTTTCTTGACCTAACCATTATTCAAAATGTTCAAAGTCATGAGAAATTTTTTGGACTTGGATACGAGGAACCCTTAAGGATTAATCTTCATCATGAGAAGAATGAGAATTTTTATTCTCTGTTATAGGATTAATATCATTAAGATGCATGTTGGTCTCATCAATATTCCTAGGAAAGAAGGGTTTGGGATCAAAGGAACTCATAAGTATATGACTTCTTCTAACCAGAATGCTTTAGGTTGGACTCAAATTGATAACAATCATGCACAAGAGAGTGAAGAGAATTTCAAATTGAAAGAAATATGCAATTCAAAAGGAAGTATTTTATGAAAAGCACATTAATTATTAAACATGTAATATAAAGCATAGACGGGTATATTTGATTATGAAAAACATGCAATGAAGACTAGATGCATAAAATGTAGTAAATATGTGATATAAATAGTAACTAACACAATACATGAAAAGTAGATATAGATGTCTAAATGCATAAAAATAGGATCTAACACCAAATCAAAAGAGGAAATGTCATAAGTCAGGTTCACCAAAATGTATAATATGAAATTGGTGATGATGCTAGGAATGAAGATCACTAACCAAAGTATATTATAACATTATGAATATCCAAAAAGGCTCACCCTCAAATCAATATAATTAGAAGAACCAAAAAAGGATGAAGGGATTTTAATGCAAGATCTAGATTCAAGGATGAATTTTTTGGGGAATGGGGGTATTCCTTTATTGTTAATTGATTGATTGATATGTAAATGAATTGATAAAAAGGAAATGAAAAAATTCAATGTATCATATTTTATTTTATATATAAAATTCAGTGAAAGAGGAAAATAGGAGGAATGAACTCACCTTAAGGAAAGAAAATTAAAAATGAACTTCAGATCTGAATTTGACTATCGTTGGTATGTTAGAGTCAGGCGAAACTCTAGATCTGGGACTTTGATGTCTATAACTATCTACCATGAAAATTTCAGCCAAAAATTAGAGGAAAAGGTCAAGAAATTTGACCTCATCCTAGACAAGGTCATGAAAGTTGACCTAGTACTTTGAGGTCCAAATCTGAAAAAAAAAATTGAGGGTCTACAACAGGTTTTAAGACTCCTGAATCTAGATCTGTAACACCTAAATTGTTCTTACACATAGAAAAGAAGGTGAAAAGGTTGTGGAAATGGTTTTTCCTTGGTCAAACCGCTTTATATGAATCAACTTTGAAATGAAATTGAATTTTTCATAAAGGAAAGTAATGTAAACAAGAGAAAGGTTAGATTCACCTTGCATAAAAAATCTTCATGAATGGATGTAGTAATCAGCCAAATCCATGAAGATTCTTCTATGTATGATTGTATTGTATACTTGATAGCCTCAACTGAATGTATGCCTTCACAAATGCATGGATCTAAACTTGCCAATCCTAGATATTGAATGAATGTATACTTGATAACCTCAACGGAGAAGGAGAGGGAAGAAGAGTGAATGCATGGATCTTCTTCCTTTCTTTTGAATTCCTCTACTTGACCATAATGGGACAAAACATTTCATAAATGAGAGAAGAATGTCTTTGATTGAATGAATCTTGAAGAAATGGAGAATTGGATATCCTAGATTGCGTACTTGCCTTCAAGTCTTGAATCCACCACTTCAATTGCACAACTTGAATTTCATGAGAACTTGTCTTTCTTGCATATGAATGAGCTCTTGAATGTATTGTAATGTGATATCAAAATGAGATGAGAGAGTCCCATTTTATACTCATTTCAAGATTTAATTTAACTCTAGGATGACCATAGATTTGGAAATTGGAATAAAACCACACCATCAAGCCCTAAACAAATTTTGAGGCAAAAAAATAGGACAAGGTTGACTTGGTTGACCTAGTACATGATTACAAGGTCGACCTAGCCAGCCCAATCAAGTAAAATTTTCCTCAAATTTTTCTTGGATCTAGGGGAGTGTGATAGAAAGTAGAGGGATAAATTACAAGTTGCTGAGATCAAGAAAAAAGGTTATTCAGACCTTCAAATCACCAAAATGGGTTCAAAGAGGTCCTCAAGCCTCTAGTTATGTATGCTAATGTTTTAGGATGGTACACACTGTAGGCTCTCTCTCATGCGATAGTTTTTTATGATTTATTGTCATAATTCTTTTGGTAAATAACTTTTATTACTGTATATATAGTTGTATGAATTTATTCTTTTGATTATAACTCTAGTAAACTAGCTTCCTTGATTATTTTATTTGTTGATTTTGGTATTGTCTGATTCATTCTTTCCACTACACCATTCTTCTATAGTTTTCTAGCAAGTAAAACTATTTTTTAATACTATGTTTGTCAAAAAAGATCTCAAATTCATCAAAAATAAACTATCCTCTTTTATCAGATCTCAAATATTTAATCTTTGTACCACATTCATTCTCAACTCTTGCTTTAAAAATATTGAATTTCTTAAATGAATATGATTTCTCTCTTAGAAATGTAACTCAGGACAATCTGGAATAATCATCAATGAAAATTATGAAATATCTCTCACCTTGTAGGCTTTTTATTCTGGTAGGACCACACAGGTTGGTGTGCACTAGATCCATAAAAATTGTAACACCCCGCCAGGGAACCCATGAGAATTCAACCTAGAACATGACACTAAGTTTATTAAAAAAAATTTAAATGTTTATAAAAATAATGCTAACAATGTGGAAGTAATATAATGAATCACATGACATACACATAAATGCAACTCAAACATATATTACAAACTCAAGGGTTCCTTGATGTAGAATTACTTTAATAAATCTAATCTATGAAGAACAACTAAAATTAACTAACATAAAAGATACATCAACTGGAATCATAATATACATCTCATATAACAAGATCACATATATAACCTAATACCCCAAGTATACATAATGAATCAACATCCATTGCACAAGTTGCAGGGTATCCAATAATGAATAACAATACAACACATCCTCTGAATGAATGTCAAACAATATATAGATAAGGCACAAATATGCATCATCATAATAATGAAAAAGTCTCTGGAAGAATAAGAAGATAGAACTGCAACAAGGATCATCCAAGCATGAACAAGAATGCTAGCTGTCAAATGGTAAAAGAATCACTACCACCCAACCTCATGGAGCCAAAGGTCCACTCCCACCATGCTGAGGAGATAAGATCAAGCCCACAAACATGGGTATACAACAAGAAGAATAATGCAAAGGTATACAAGATATCAAAAAGGTATGCACATGAAAATCCTACAAGCTCTATATAACAATGAGGAAACTACACATTACTAGAGACACCAAACACATGTAAGAAACCTAAGATGCATATAGGGAATTTTTCTCACATCATTCCACCCTTGAGTTACCCTAGTAGTCCCTCTTGGACCCTGGCCCTCAAGTGACTCTATTTGGCTCAATAATCCTTTCATAAAGACAAGGATCCTAACTCCCATCCTAGCCTATACTAGCACTCAAGACATGGGAAAAAACTAAAAACATCTTGTTAATCCATTTTAAAACCCCATTACTATATCATTTTATCACTTATTAAGTTACTTTCCAATGAGTTACCCTAGTATCCACTTAGGGCCTTGGCGCCCATTGCAAACCACTTCCCCTATATACACTTAGTTAACCTACCTAGGCTAACAAGAATCAAGTAATACCACATAGGTTAACATACCCTTCAAATCATTTTCATAACACAACAAGGAGCACATACTGGTTCACAATACCATAACACAATAAATACACTCTCAAGTGTTCACAAAAATCAAGAGCTTAAACTGAACAAAATTGGGTGAAAATATTAGAACAAAAACCACATCACAATACATGCACTAAAAAATTCACATGCCACAGTAATAATTAAACCCCCAAACCTCTGGTATGCAAAACCTAAAATTCAACCGAATTCCCCAAAAATACCATAAAAGACAACATATTCGTCCATTTAAATAAATTCAAGATATAGTTCAGCTAACAGAATATGCAGTCAAAAACTTTAACACATAACTTAGTTTTTTTCTAGAAAAATAGAATTTCTAAAGATAGAATCCCACTACATGCAAATTCAAAAAAGAAAGTATTTTTCACTAAAAATAGAATTTCTAAAAATAAAATACCACTGCATGCGAATTCTAAAAAGAAAGTCTCTTTTAATTTACTTTAATAAAAGAACATACACATAAATATATCTTTCCTAAATAATATGCAAATAAATATATCTTTTTTAAATAACATGCAAATAAATACATCTTTCTTAAATAACATTCAAATAAATATATCATAAATATAAATATCTATTCTTTAAAAAAATTTATTTAATTAATTTTCATAATAAAAGAGAGAACATACATTTATCCCCAGTTTATATTTTACTATGCAATTGTAGATCTACATGCAATAATATTAAATTGCTTTAATAATAAGGCATGCAATTTATCCCCCTTTTTCATATTTTGACATGCAGATCTAGATACGTAGGCAATGATTTTCAACTTTGGAAAAGAAGATATGACATTCATTTTTTATAAAAGTGTATCACCTGAAACCCTAATTGAGGAACCGATTATAATATTTTTAAAAACTGATAATTTTTAATGAAACCCTAATGCCCAAATACATATCTATAACAAACAAAAAAGAAAACCCTGGATTAAATTTTAATTTATTTTTTCCTCAGAATCACTTAAACAAACAGTCACAAAATCAAGCAAGGAATTTTCGCACAAAATATTCCAATATTTCAGAGACATAGAAGACAAGGATCTGAATACTGGAATTCCAAAGTTTTGAAATCCTACCTTCAAAATGAAGAATAGATTTGAAATAATGAAGAAGTAAGGTGCAATCCAAAATACTCCAAAGCTTTACAAAAATTATTTTACTTCCAAAATTCTCCTTCAACCAAATTGAATTGCCTCCAAATGGATTTCAATTCAAATATATAGAAAACTAGGAAATTAGGTTTTGAAAAAGTGCAACCCTAATAAAGAGTTTAATTTTTAATTAAAAATTAAAAGAAACACGCTAATTTTATTTTTAACTTAAATTAACTTTTCACAACTTAACTTTATAACATAAAGTCGAAGTCATAATTCATAATTCATTAATAAAGTGCATATAAAAATGCATGATATTATTTTAATTAAATAATTCAATTATGCAACTTAAGGTAATATTAATAATTTAATTTGCACAAATCATTTCATATTTTGGATTTAATATTTATTAAATCTCAATTATTAAATTAAGAATTAATAATTAAATCAATTAATTAAATATAGACATTTGATTAATATTTAACTATTAATTAGCCTTATGTTTAATATATTAATATTTTAACCTTATTAAAGGTGTAATTATTAACATTAATAATTACCATAATTAATCATTTGTCGAATCAAGTCAAGGCAATATAAATATAGTTGAAATCATCTAAACAGAAAAAGAAATTGAAACTGAAACAACAAGCACACATAGAAAGGCTCACAAATCCACATCACCTTGACAGATTCAGACAGGGTAATCAACCAAATTCTTGTCAGTTCCTAAGACAAAATATAGGCTTAGGATAGGGATTTGGGCCTAAATACTATCTTCCCTCTTTTACCATTGTGATATTGTGATAGGGCACCCTCACTCCTACAAATTTAGGGAAGATGATGCCTGATACTTGCAAACTTGTCATCACAAAGATGGGCATATGCATATATATAATATAACAAATAATGGTTGATATCAGTACATATTGTGGATCTTGCCAAAACAAGTAACTATGACTCTTCCCTATACCATATCAAACACACTAGAAATAAATGCAAAACATACAAATGATCCATGTGCACACAGATACAGTGTCAGTATTTCCCGTAAATCCATAATCATAATGACATCACAACATGTAAATAACCATAAATCTAACTATAAACACAAGAAATCAAACAACTATCCAATAGATCATAAATATCAAATCACAGTGAAATGCCATACATCAATATCCCCAAATAACATTGAAATAACCAACTCACACATGAAAAGGCCTAAAAGAGTTTGGCACCAAAACTAAAAAAGAAAACTATAGGGTGGGTATTACAAAACTAGTAGATAAATAATATGTTGTCTTAAAATAATCTCTTATTTTATTTCCTTCTTGACATCCTTTATAGATAATATTGTCTAGTTTACACAGTCTAGGTAACTCACTTACTGCGTATGATGAACTTATTGATGTGGGACATCCTCTAATGCCAAAGCCAGTTGTCATCAATTCGAGATAGTAAACATTTTTCTGTATCTCCTTAAAATTTGATACATGTTCCTTCATGTCCTTATACTAATTGTAATTATTGTTCCAGATCTCTTCTAAATCTTGCAACCTCCATTCTTGAACACAACATCATAGCCATCCTCACACATCTGTCCAACACTCGAAACATTATGATACAAACCTTTCACATCATAAACCTTGTCAGTGTTATGCTTCCCATAAAAAGTAACAAAACCTCTACCAACAATATATGCTACCTTATCATCACCAAATCTAACAGGACCACCATCATACTTCTCAAGTGTTACAAATTTTCTTTTATCACCAGTCATATGATTTGAACAACCACTACCTATCAACCATTCATTTATGTTCCTTCAACATACAAAGTTTTGAACTGGATGAATAACTGATAAGGGGGATGAATTATTTATTCTCACACACTTTATAAAACTTTTAGTTTGTTGGTAAACTCATTAACACCAACAATATCTACTTCTAATCTATCATTTAACCACATCAAATGTTCATAATAGATGTAAACATAAAGCACAAGACACCAACACATAAAACACGAAGATTTACATGGAAACCCAAACAAGGAAAAACCATGAAGAATCTAATTCTCATGAAATGAAACACCATTTAAGGTGACACTAGTTAAGGTGATTTACACAAAGGCTCACTACCAATTGTTCTCATTACAGGTTGGCTCACTATTGGTTGGCTCATTTTTTATTGGGCTAACTACCCTTAGAAATGAATATGACTAATTGCCAATATAAATAGGCTCACTACAAGAATATATGAAAAGAGATTGAATCCACCACTGAGAGCACTATTACCAACACTCTATAGTATAGAAATGATATATCAGTCTACTATTGATTGCATAAACATGCATGATCACCAATACATAGATCCCCTTTAAATAGATTCACAATAACTTCACATACAAGCATCACACAAGCCATAGAAATAACTGAAATCATATATATTATTTTACTACTTGATGCCATCAACAATGTTGGCCAGAACAATTTGAAATAGGTCACACCAAGACATTCTCACAGTGGTAAGGAATAAAATGTGGACCACCTTGATCAATAGAACATACCTCATGTATAAAAACATTCTACGCCACCTCCAAATCCTTCGATACCAACAAATATGATGAACACATTACATAGAAGTTACTTTGACTGAAACATGAATAAACATGCTCCAAATAGGACAAAACCCAAATAATCAATCCACCATATGTTGCATACAGAATAGAATCACCACCAATAAGGATAAGGATAAGTATCTAATGATGACATGTAACTGATTGAATGTTTGAAGATGTTAAGTTGATGATCATGCAAGGCATTAAATTAGTTAATGTATTATATTTTCATTTATGTCAACTTGATATAATCTATATGGTCATGAAAATACTGTCAAAGACTTCAAAGAACCAATGAATCAAAGGCTATGCTATCAATAATGCATACAAGTCAAGTATTCAATAAGTGACTATATACACCGACGGAGTGCACACCGACGGTCAGAGTAAAAGAACAAAGTCACAATGTTACCTGACAAGAAAATACACAGGATTACCAATGAGAAGAGTTACAATGTTACCTGATGAGAAAATACAAATCATTACCGATGAGTAGAGTTACAGTGTTTCTTGACGAGCAAAACACAGAGTAACCCGATGAACAAAATTTTAGTGTTGCCCGATGGAGAAAACAAAGGATAGAGATCCCGATGACAATTGAAGTCACACCAACAGAATAGTCAGTTATCACTGATGACTAATTGAAGTGTTGACCGATAGAATAGAGAGTTCAAAAAATGACAAAATGCTTAGCTATCAAGAAGCTAAAGATAGAATTAACGGATACTTATCATTGTTTTAATCATCCAAATAAAGTTGAAGATAAGTAATTGATTTAAAGATGATTTGTCTAGTTGGCAAGAAGATCTCTTTGATATAAAACTAGAGTTTTCTTTAAATCTATTGGCGAGAATTGTGGAACACGCCAAGAATCAAGAAAGCCAAGAAAAGGGGAAATCATGTCTATATAGAGACAAACTCAATTCATTACGAATGGGGGAATTAGGTGAGAATAAAAAGAGAAGAGGAAAGATGCTAAAGAAAATTTGAAGGAGAAGAAATTCTTCATTCAGTCCTGATCAAAAAGCTGAGGAAAGAGCTAGATTCTGCAGACACTGATGAATAGTGAGATAAGCATCACAGAGCAGAACAGTGTGGAGCAAAGGTATATATTTGATTATATTGATCAGAAAGGTAATGGACTTACAATAGATCTGAAAATATGCAATTAAGTTGTATGTATGAACAAATCATTAGTATTTCAGTTTAACCATTGAAGCATAAAATCCTCTTAACTGAGAAGGACTTAAAAGTATTTTACAATTGAGATACATCCCAAGGAGTAACAAAAATTTTGATCCCAAAAGTAGCATTGGATATGCCTGATACCTATTGACAGGCCAAGAGAGTTTGATCAAGGATGATAGCATTAGATGCTAGATACTAGTTGACAAACTATATCTAAATCCTCTACCAAGGTCACACCTAATAGTGTGTTTGTAACCTTTAACAAGGTTGGCTCCTAACAGGGCTCACTTCAGAAGAGTGAAAATTTGGGGTACCAATCCCAATAGTTTTTCCCTTAACAGGGTTTCCACATTAAAATCTATGTGTTATGTGTTTATGGTTTATTACTTTACTATTTTACATTTCACATATGCATTTCTAGATTGATCGGTATACTCAGCATATTTATTGTGTTTTGGTAAATAGTTAACTACTTATCGATAATCATACAGAAGAGAGATTAACAAAGAAATTTGACAAGTAGAAAATTGATTAAAGTTTTTTCAAGGCATACATCTTGTAGGACAAAAGATAACTTGAGACATAATTAGTGGTTATAAGTTTAAGGCTTGATTTAAGAATTAATTTTTGAGGCCATTGATTCACCCCCCCCCCTCTTAGTTATTACTAACAATTGGTATCAGAGCTTGTGTTCTTAGAAAGGAAGGTTTCAAGACCTAAGCTAAAGATCACAAGATGAACAGACGAGATGTGCCTAAGTTGAACAAAGATAATTTTTCTTCATGGTAGAGAAGAATAAGACTCCACTTATCAGGTATTGGTAATGATGTTACTCAATACTTAGATGTTGAATATGTGTTTCCCATAGGAGCACCAATAGGTGAACAATTGAGAGAGAAGCATGAGAAAAATTTCATGATGATAGAGCTTGCTTCCTCACTCTTCGATTCTGAATTTGAAGATGTCAAAACCTGCAAAACTAAAAAGAAGATGTGGTACAAATTAATGCTTGTACATGGTGCTGACAAAAATGTTTTGAGAGCTAAGGCAAAAAGCCTTCGAGGAAAGTTTGATGATCTCAAAATAAAAGAAGGTGAAAACATCACACAGTACAGCACAAAGATCAAAGAGGTAGTTAATTCTATCTAAGGAGTTGGAGGTGTACTAGAAGAAAATACAGTGGTAAATAAAATTCTAAGAACCTTACTACCTACTTATGCTATTAGAGTATCTACCATTCAAGAAATGAGAGCAGTAGAAAATAGAAATGTTACTCTAGACAGTTTGATTGGAAGACTGATTTCATTTGAGATGAACAATTTTGATAATAGTGTCTTACCAAATATAGAGTTTGCATTCAAAACTTCTATGAGAATAAGTAAATCAAGTCATAAAAACACTATGAGAATAGATAGTGATAGTGAAAGTGAAGAAGATGATCTTCATGAAATTGAAGCACTTATGGCTAGAAGAATACAGAGAGGCAAATGTAAATACAAAGGTGAATTACCACTTTTTTGTTTTAATTGCAAAGAGATTGGACACTTTGCTACAAGATGTACTAACAGAAGAAAAGATGACAGAAGTAATGATAGAAAATTTGAGAAGAAATCTGACAGATGTGATTACAAAAGCTACCGACAATCAGAAAGAAGAGATACCCAAGACTACAAGGACAAAGGAAAGAAGGCCAGTTACCTAGAAAAATGCAAAGATGATGATACTGACACCAAATCTGATGAAGACATCAAGATGGTGTTTGTGGCAGTAAAAGATGATTCAGATGATGAAGAAGAAAGGTATGTAGAAACTACACTCATATTTAAAGTTAGTAAAAATGATGTCTAGATCATAGATAGTGGCTGCACTCACCACATGACTAGTGATAAGCAAAAGTTTGAGAATTTTGAATACTATAAAGGTGGTTCAATAAGAATGGGTAATGACACACCTTGTCCAGTTGAAGGTAGAGGAACCATAATGTTGAATAACCAGATAAAATGTGAAAATTCTTATTGGGTAAACGGATTGAATTATAATCTACTGAGTGTTTCCCAGTTAAATAATTTAGGTCACAAAGTAGCAGTTGAAAATAAGAAGGAAATGATCTTCAACAAATTAGGAAATCTGATTGGTACCGGTGAGCAGACAAAGGTAACTTATTCTATCTGAATGATACTGACACCACTTGTTTGATTTCTAAAAATGAATACATATGGTTGTGGCACAAAATATTGTGTCATGTAAATTTTGACAACATGATAAAGATTAGCAAAAAGAGAAATGTCAAAGGCTTACCGAAGATGACCAAGCCTGACAACATCATGTGTAAGAATTGTAAAAAAGGTAAAATGACAGTCTAGTTTTAAAATAAAAATCCATACATCTGATGCAATTCTAGAACTAGTCCATACTGATTTATGTGGACCTATGAGGACAAAGAGTTATTATGGAGATAGATACTTTATTCTCTTTGTTGATGATTACTCTAGAATGATGATAGTCATGTTTCTAAAAGATAAATCAGAAGCATTTAAGATGTTTAAATGGTATAAGGCTATGGTTGAGAAGAAAAGTGGTAAGGATTTAAAATTCTTAAGATTAGATAGAGGAGGGGAATTTATCTCAGATGAATTCACTAAATTTTGTATTGAGCATTGAATCAGAAGACAGGCCTCTGCACCAAGAACACCACAGCATAATGGAATTATTGAAAGAAGGAACATATCCATAGTTGATTGTGCAAGGACACTGATGATAGAGAAAGGGATCACCCAAATCTCCTGGAGAGAAGGTGTCAGTACTATTGTTGATACATTGAATAGAGTACAATTGAAGGAAGACAAGTCATCAGAGGTAAATTAGACTTTGGACAGATCTATGATTGGAAAACTCGTGTATGTTGTATGTACTAGACTAGATATTGCACATGCACTAGGAATAGTTGCTATATTTTTTGCTAATCCTAGGGAATCACATATGAATTATGTGAAAATAATCCTAAGATATCTAAAGAATATCAAGGAATATGGCTTATGGTATAGGTGAGAAGGAAAATTTGAACTTAAGGTTTTTACTGACACTGATTGGGCTGGAAATATTGATGACCAAAAGAGCACAACTGGAGGAGCATTCTTTATGGGTGACAGACTTGTCACATGGATCAGCAAGAAGTAAGGATGCATCTCTCAGTCTTCTGTAGAGGCAGAGTATGTTGTTTCTATTGCAAATTGCTCAAATATTGCATGGATCAAACAGTTATTAGAAGGTATGTATATGAAAATTTTAGAACCAATAATTATCTACTATGATAATACAAGTGCAATAAACATTTCCAAAAATCCATTCATGCATGTTAAAAAAAATCATATTTCCATCAAGTATCTTTATTTGAGAGAAAAAGTTCAGGTAAAGGAAGTGATACTTGAATATGTGCAATCAAAGGAACAATTTTCTGATATCTTCACCAAGCCACTACCCAAGGATGCATTTGAGTACTTGAGAAAGATACTAGGGGTCAGACCCTTGTCTACTAGTCAGTAAGATGACTAGAAGGCTACATCAGCCTATATATTATCAGAATATCATTCATGTTGATGCAAGCAGAGAGATGAACTTCAATGATACATCTATACACATCAAGGTATTTATCTACACCGAACACCAAAGCTATTACCGATGGATTGGGAAATTCAAGGATTATATTATGGATAAGAAAGGATCTATTTGGCATTAATGTCAAAGGGAGAGAAATATATCATTATCATACTGATAAAGCGAGAGATTTTATCCATTATCATCTCAGGGAGAGATTATATCCATCAAGTATCCAAAGGGAGAGATGTAACAAGAAAGGGAGAGTACACACAAAGGAAGATAATTACTGACAAGACACATCACAAGAAAGGAGAATGATCAAAGGGAGAGAGCTTGACACAGAAGGAGAACACATCACATCAGAGAAGGAAAGATTCTACATCTATCCAGTAAAGGGATTAAAGATGAAAAGAAAGCTGGAAGAATCAAATCAAAGCTATTTGAGCTTACTGAAAGCTAGACATTTGTATTAGTTACATTAGGAGAGCTTGATGAAACTATATATTTCATATTGTATTAGTAATAGTATAGTATGATAATGTAGTATGTTTCAACCAATGCCAAAGGGAGAGATTGATGACATGTAACTGATTGAATGTTTGAATATGTTAAGTTGATGATCATGCAAGGCATTAAATTAGTTAATGTATTGTATTATCATTGATGTCAACTTGATATAATCTATATGGTCATTAAAATACTACCAAAGACTTGAAAGAACCAATGAATCAAAGGCTATGCTATCAGTAATGCATACAAGTCAAGTATTCACTAAGTGACTGTATACACTGACAGAGTGCACACTGATGGTCAGAGTAAAAGAACAAAGTCACAGTGTTACCCGATGAGAAAATACATAGCATTACCAATGAGCAGAGTTACAGTGTTACCTAATGAGAAAATACACAACATTATCGACGAGAAGAGTTACAGTGTTTCTCGATGAGAAAAACATGGAGTAACCTAATGGACAAAATTTTAGTGTTGCTCGATGGAGAAAACAAAGGATGGAGATCCTGATGACAACTGAATTCACACCAATGGAATAGTCAGTTATCACCGGTGACTAACTGAAGTGTTGACCAATAGAACAAAGAGTTTGGAAAATGACAAAATTCTTAGTTGTCAAGAAGCTAAAGATAGAATTAATGGATACTTATCATTGTTTTAATCAACCAGATAAAGTTGGAGATAAGTAATTAATTTAAAGTTGATTTTTCCAATTGGAAAGAAGATCTCTTTGAGATAAAATTGGAGTTTTCTTTAAATCTATTGGCAAGAATTGTGGAACAGGCCAAGAATCAAGAAAGCCAAGAAAAGGGGAAATCATGTATATATAGAGACAAACTCAATTCATTATGAATGGGGGAATTAGGTGAGAATAAAAAGAGAAGAGGAAAGATGCTAAAGAAAATATGAAGGAGAAGAAAGTCTTCATTCAGTCCTAATCAACAAGCTAAGGAAAGAGCTAGATCCTGTAGACATCGACAAACAGTGAGACAAGCATCACAGAGTAGAACAGTGTAGAGAAAAGGTATATATTTGATTATATTGATTAGAAATGTAATGAACCTACAATAGATTTGAAAATATGCAATTGAGTTGTATGTATGAATAGATCATTAGTGTTTCAGTTTAACCATTGAAGCATAAAAGCCTCTTAACCAAGCAGGACTTAAAATTCTTTTACAATTGAGATACATCCCAAGGAGTATCAAAAAGTTTGATCACAAAAGTAGCATTGGATATGCCTGATACCTATTGACAGGCCAAGAGAGTTTGATCAAGGATGGTAGAATTAGCTGCTAGATACTAGTTGACAAACTATTTCTAAATCCTGTAACAAGGTCGCACCTAACAGTGTTTTGGTAACCTTTAATAGGGTTGGCTCCTAACAGGACTCACTTCAGAAGAGTGAAAACTTGGGGTACCAATCCCAGTGGTTTTTCCCTTAACAGGGTTTCCACATTAAAATCCATGTGTTATGTGTTTATGGTTTATTACTTTACTATTTTACATTTCACATATGCATTTCTGGATTGACCGGTATACGCAGGATATTTACTTTGTTTCGATAAATAGTTAATTGCTTATCGGTAATCATATAGAAGAGAGATTAAAAAAGCAATCCAACAAGTAGAAAATTGATTAAAGTTTTTTCAAGGCATACATCTTGTAGGACAAAAGATAACTTGAGACATAATTAGTAGTTATAATTTTTAAGGCTTGATTTAAGGATTAATTTTTGAGGCCACTGATTCACCCCCCCCTTAGTTATTACTAACATCTAAGGCATATCCTTCAATAAACTCCTCTACTGAAACAATAAGAATATCATTACACACCAAACGATAAAACCAAAAAATAAATATGCATAGGATATGTTAACATAGATGAAAACCATTAATGAAAATGACATGCAGAACATCAACTTAACATTCTAACAATCTCCTCCTTATCATTGATTGCAACATTCACCAATAACAAAGAAAAAAAATTTAAAAGATATCAGTATCAAAGTTCTCTACACTTATCTAAATTTTTCCCCATTTGACAAAAAAATTGAAAAGGGACCAAAACTCTCCGTTACTAACTCACTTTTCTCTCCTAAGAGGAAACCAACAAGCACTATTATATAATATAGTAAGCATGCAAAACACTGGATGAATGCACATTTCGGTGCATCTAGTGAACATTAGGAAAGGGAAGAATGCCCAACTTCCCCTTGAGATACTCAAAGGTATCCTTCCACAAAGGTTTCATAAATACGTCTTCTATCTGCTCTTTTCTAGGCACATACACAAGCTTCATTTCACTTTCCAATACCTTCTCTCTCAAGAAGTGATATCTAATAGATATATGATTTGTTCTAGAATGTTGTACTGGATTCTTTGAGATATTTATAGCACTGGTATTGCCACACATAATTGAAATTGTATCATCAAAAGAAATACCTATATCCTTCAAAGTCTATTTCATCCATAATACCTGAGTACAACATGAGGATGCTACAATGTATTATGATTCATCATTTTATAATGTATGGAATCTCACTTCTTTCTTTACCAAGAAACTAACCGAGAGCCAAGAAAGTAAGTTCCACCACTAGTACCTCTTCGGCTATCTAAACTATTGGGATATTGAGAAGGTTGTTAGAGATTACGTATGTTGGCATTAATTTTTTGTCATTAATGTCAACATATTTCTACTATTGGAGACAATGTTCTTATTTGTTCAGTGAGTTGAATTTATTTTTAGGGATACTACATAGAAGGTCTATATTTATGATTTTAGAAATGGTTTCAATGATGTTTGTAGTTGATACCTATAAATTCACAGATGTTGGCATGATGGTGTGTGAAAGTTATGGTTGATTTATTAAATGCTTGTATTTTGGTTGTTCAAGAAGTGATGAAGTTTTAGTTTTTACATTGGTGTTGAAGAGTTGTTGGTTGCTAACATGGTATTGAGTTTGGAACATACATATGTGTCCTCAAATTAAGTGGTTCATGATTTTTATGATAGTAAGGTATTTATCTTGAGTAATACAGGTTGCAGATATTATTACTGATGAACAATGCTGAGATGAGTTTATATCTTGATTTTGCGTTGTTGTGAAGGTTGATGAGGTATTTCACATTTATTAGTGATGTTTCTTGATCATGTTATGATGTTTTTTCAAGTTCTCATTGATCGAGGTGATCCACTTGCATGATTATCATGTAATGTGTTGGTGTTTTTCACTTGGTCTTAGCCAAATTGATCATGTAATGTGTTGAGAAGTTTTTGTGTGTGATTTTTGGATCTAGAGTGTATTTGATGTTACTGGTATGGGTCATTGCAATGTCTTGGCCAACATTCAATGGATCACATTTATGAATGTATTATAATTCATTAATATTTTGCAATTAGGTACCTAACCAACCTAGTTGGGATGAGCTAATGAATTATATTAAAAGATTTAATCATTTAAAGTTGTGAGTGTGGGTATAGATGGGATAAATTATGTATATGATTTTGTATAAAGAGGTATAAGTGGAATCTGAAATGAGTCAGAGATCTGTGCACTTTATTGGAACTATTGTTTCATAACAAATTCTATAAGTCACTTTGTGTGTTTGGACTGTAAGTCCTCTTTGATCTATGATCGGTTGATGTTGTAAGGTAGTGATCCTTACTATTATTGTATCTTGAGTAGTGAGCTCTAGGCACTAAGACTTAATACATGTGAATTCCCTATATATGTAATAATTTATACTTTTAGTAGAGTATTTTCTTACTGTGGGTAATCAGCCCCACCGTGGTTTTTCACCTAACAAGTTTTCCACATATAAATATTAGTGTTATGTCTTGATATGTGTATTTGTATCTTGCATTAAAGTTTATCTTTCATATTTTTGGTTAAGTTATTTTAGTTTGATATTTTGTGGACACAAGTAATTCACCCCCCATCCCCCCTCATAGTTGTGTGTGTTGTCTTGGCCCTAAAAATTGGTATCAGAGCTAAGTCCTCTTCTTGAAGCCTAACCACTTGAGGAGATCCTAATGAAAGCTTTTAATAAGGAAAGTCCAAGATTTGAAGATACTAATTATATTATATGGAAGGAATGGAAGATCAGACATTTGAGATGTCTTGGTGAAGAAATTTGGACTGTTATAGAGAAGAAGTACAAACCTCTTGTTGATCTTTCTACTATGACTACTAATGAGAAAAAGGAACTCGAGTTTAATATGAGAGCAATGGAAGCCTTGAAGAGTACCTTTTTTAGATGTTGAATACACAAAAATTTTAGGACTGGAAACTGCACATGATATATGGATAAAATTGGAGGCCTTATATAAAGGAAATAAATTTTTGAAACAAGATAAGCTACAAACTCTGAAAGGGAAATATGAGTCATTGAGGATGAGAAAAGATGAAAACATTACTTCCTATGTGAATAAGATCACTGAACTTGTCTGTAGAATCAGATGCGCTAGTGGAAAGTTGGATGAAGATGAAATTGTTTCTAAGATCTTGAGATCCCTACCTCCTACTTACAATCATAAAGTTGTTCTATTGAATAAATCAGAACTCTAACTACTGTAACAAGAGACACAATTATTGGTAAGTTATCTACTTTTGAAATTTGTGAATTTGGAGATAAATTTTCTAAATTTGAATCTATATTTAAAGCCACTATTTCTATGGATAAGAAAATATATGACCCTGGTGAAAGTTTGACTAAGCTTGGAAGGTATGCTAATGAATGGGAGAAAATTGAGAAAGAATAAAGAGAGCTTGAAGATCTTCAAACCCTGTTTACAAAGAGACTACCTAAGGGATCTTGTAAGTATGAAGGGAATTTTCCCTTGAAATATTTTTCATGTAATAAGATTGGTCACATTGCTTCTATATGCCCTAACAAAGAATCTAAGAATAAGCATAAGAATTTCAGACCTAAGTTTCAGAAGAAGTTCTACTATGTTGTTGATCAAGGGACTACTAATGATGAATATGAGAAGAGAGAAGATGAGATTGTGTTCATATCTATTATAGATGAGAATACTAATGAAGAGAGAGCCTTGGTTTCATGTGTGGATAAGTGAGATGACTGTGTTATTGATAGTGGGTGTTCACATCACATGATCAGAGAAAAAAACAAAATTGTGAACCTTGAAGACTATGGTGGTGGATTTTTTATATTTGGTGAAAATGCACCCTATTTAATCAAAGGAAGAGGTTCAATTACACTTTATGGTAAGAGTAATATTGATTATATTTTATATGTTGAAGGATTAAAGAATAATCTTTTGAGTGCTAGACAGTTAGTTGATAAGGGATATCACTTGGAATTCAATAATGGAATGTGTAGCATCATTAGAAGAACTGGAATTGAGATTGCATCAGGTACAAAGATAAGAGGTAATGCATTTCATTTGAATAATTCATAGAATAGATGCTTTATTTCTAAGATTGATGACAATTGGTTGTGGCACAAAATATTATGTCATGTAAACTTTGATAACATTGTGAAGTTTAGTACTACAAATGCAGTAAGAGATTTACGTAAATTGTTGAAGCCTACTAATAATATGTGTAATGAATGTAAATTGGGTAAGCTAACTAAATCTACTTACAAAAGAAAGACATTCTTCAAGTGGATTTTTAGACTTGGTACATATTGATTTATGTGGTCCTACTAGAACTAGAATTTATTGTGGAGATAGATACGTAATCCTATTCAATGATGATTATTCAAGGATGATGTGGGTTACATTTTTGAAAGAAAAATCTGAGCTATTTGATAAATTAAAGATCTTTAGAGCTATGGTTGAGACTGAGACAGGTATGAAGCTGAAATGTATGAGATCTAAAAAAGGTAGATAGTTTACATCTAGAGAGTTTGATACATATTGTGAAGAGCATGGGATAAAAATATATATGTTTGCTTCTAGGACCCCACAATTGAATGGAATTGTAGAGAGAAGAAACAAAACAATACTTGGAACTACAAGGACAGTGATGATTGAAGGAAATATTCCACATATCTATTGGAGGTAAGTTGTTAGCATTGTTGTTTATACTTTGAACTGAGTTCAAATCGAGCATGCTACTGGTAAGACTCATTATAAGCTTTGGTATGGTCATATTCCTACTATAAAGTATTTCTAAATTTTTGGAAGTAAATGTTACATTAAGAAAGATGAAGATTTAGGAAAATTTGATCCTAGAACTAATGAAGGAATATTTCTTGGTTATTATACTAATAGAAAAGAATATAAATATTACAATCATAGATTGAGAAATGTAATTGAAAGTACAAATGTGAAAGTGGATGAAATTTTTCAGAAACCAATTAGATCTTATAGTTATGAATTAGATGATGAAGAAGGAAGTGAGATTGTGCAAGCGCAAAATCAGAATGGATCAGTAGAAAAAAATGAAGAAGTTGTGAACGAGGAAGAATCGGAAACACAAGAGTCAGCCACTAATGAAAATATGAAGACTCCAAGGTATGTAAGATTAAATCATTTAGAAAATCATATTATTGGTGATAAGAATAAAGGTGTTCAGACTAGAGGAAGAACTGTGAGAACTAAAATTTGTTTGATTTCTAAGATTGAGCCTAAGGATACTGATGAAGCATACAAAGATAAAAGTTGTATCAAAGCGATGAAATAAGAGTTGGAATAGATTGAGAAGAATAAAACATGGATTCTTGTTCCTAAACCCATACATAAGAAAGTGATTGGTACTGAATGGGTATTCAGAAATAAATTAAATGAAGATGGAGAAGTGATTCAAAATAATCCAAACTTGTTTATAAGGGATATTCTCAAATGGAAAGTATTTATTATGAAGAAACTTTTTCCCCTGTTGCTAGAATTGAAGTTGTTAAAATATTTCTTGCATATGCTACTTAAAAAAATTTTAAGGTATATCAGATGGATGTCAAGTTAGAATTCTTGAATGGAGAGATAGAGGAAGAAGCCTACATTGAACAACCTAATGTTTTTTCCCTAAGAGATGAAGGTGACATGATTTTCAATTTTAAGAAATCATTATATGGATTGAGGCAAGATCCTAGAGCTTGGTATACTAGAATGGGTAAGTATTTGTTGAGAATTGGTTTCAGAAAATGTACTGCTGATAGTAATTTATACTTTAAATTTTTCAATGATGCTATTCTAATTATTGAAGTCTTTTTTGATGATATTATCTTTGGAGGAAATGAAAACTTGAGTAAAGAATTTTTTGATAAGATGAAGAAAGAGTTTGAGATGTCTATGATAGGTGAAATGATATTCTTTCTTGGATTGCAAATTACACAATTATACAAAGGCATTTTCATCTCTTAGTCTAAGTATGTGAAAGAAATTTTGAAGAAATTTTGTATGGAAGATTCTAGACCAGTTGGCACTGTAATCACCCTAAATTGGGATACTCTAACCGAAGGCCCTATTTTGTTGGATCTCCCTCTCAAATATGTTAATCTAATTATTTGATTATTGGAATAATTCTTCAAAATCAGTAAATCCCTCAAATCAAAAATCATCTATTAATGTTCTATCATTCAATTCTTATTAAATACCTTGGCCTATTTAATTATATCAACCTCATTAAATCCTGGGCTAAATTAATTAATTAAAATAAATTAATAAATGATCCTAAATTACAACTCACTACTGAAATGACAAAGTCAATTGATGGACCAATGGGAGTTGACACGCATGGATCACCTCACATGGATCAAGAAAGGTTCAATCCTAATCACTCATCAATAATCAATCTCAACCACTCATTTCCTCTCATCCTCCATAAAATGAGTGAATTTTAATCTCGAAAGGTCCCAATTTATTTACACTCTTGCACTAAGCTTATGTTGTAGAATTGATTTCATGCATCTAGTTAATTAGAAAACACTTCAATTTCTCATTGGGATCAAATGAATATAGAATTGATATGTTTTTAGCTTAAGATGCATACTAATGGCTTTCTTGCAGTTTGAATCTTCCATTTTAGGATTGTATGTCAATGGTCTAAGGCATAACTCTGAGAGAATTGTCATAGTTAGATCAAACTCATTCTAAATAGGAATCTATAACTTGCTTTTGATTGTATGTTTTGATTGATTTCTTATGCTAACAATTGAGTTAATGAGTTATAGAGTGTTGTGTTTGTAGGTTTTCAAGTACAGGTGATTGACACATAAACACATACACATTTTTAATACCCACCATGGGGAAGAGCCTCAAATTTTACATCATTTTTCAAAAAAATTATGTCATTTTAACTCTTTTTTTTGCAATGCAGATCTGTATCTAGTGAACAGGATAGCATCTAGTGAACAGGATCACACCCATTAAATCATGGCTCGCATCCTAGAAATCCAAGATCACATTTGGTGAGTTCTAGATTCCATTTAGGGTCCTTAGTTGTATTTAGTGAATCCTTAATTGCATTCAGGAAGGCTCACATTTAGATAAAATTCTTCAGTCATTTTTGGTGTTCTAATTTGCATAATTAGTTGATTTCTAACAACTAATGGGTGAATTTGATGCCAACCAAACATCATGGTTATCATAATTGATTTTGTAGGAATTTAATTAAATTTGAGGATGATTTCCAATATAATTAGAGGATTTTTCTCTTTTCCCTTTGGTAAAATTGGAAACTCAAAAGTTAGGTTGTAATTTGAGGTCAAATTTGGGGATATTTATCATGTGCATGATGTGTTTGATAGGATAAAATGACATGGATAGGAGAGTATGCTCTTCTCCATAGTGGAGAATCAAAAATCTAGACTCCTAAGTTATCAATCCTCTTTATTACTTTGGTCTTTAGAGGGCCTTTTGGTTGAGTAAAAATCTCCCAGGAAGGACCCAAGTGAGTACAAGCAGACACTAACTCTTCCACCTCACTATAATAAAGATGCTTCCTTGAGATTAAAATCTTGGAAGACTTAATCAGTTTTTTCCTTGGACCATTGATCATTCCTTAGACATGCTTGGATGTTGTGTAGAGAGTAGCTTCTTCAATCTTGCTTGCAAGAATATATTCATCTAGGTACTCATAGGGATATACGCCTCAATCTTGCCTTTTGCAATAATATGGGAGGCAGTTATGAGCAAATTCTTGTGCAAGGTAAATAATAATCACCCCAAGACACTCATCATATTGAGCCCTCTTTGATGTTACTCCTCAGCTAATATGGCCTCTAGCATCCATTGTGTGTTGTTGGACTGTTATATTCTGAGGATTCATTGAGTGTATTCCTAAATCAATGAACGAGTATTTCTGATCTCAGCCATTGTTGTTAAGGATAGGTGTGTTTGGAGTCTAATTAACCTTGATTGATGTGTGTGAATTAAAAAAAAGATAATCACCTCAAATGTATCACCTCTTAGATGGTCACAAACATTTTAAAACCTTCAAATTCATGGAAATTCAATAGACAAACCCTAGTATTTGATAAATTTTCCTCATTTTCAAACCAAGTGGCAAAAATAGACCATTACGTCAGAAGATCACATCTGGTATATAAGATCAAACTCAATTAATAGGCTCACATCTGGTCAAAATAGGATCACATCCTGTAATCTAGGATTGCATCCCTTAAATTAAGGTTTGTTTAGGATCGCATCTAGTAGTGCAGCATCGCATATGGTCATTTTAGGATCACATTTGGTAGGTCACACCCAAGATAGAGAGTATTTTTGCACATATCATAATATTGATTTTTGTAGTCTTGGATACCCTTTTTGGTCCTTTATTAGGTTTATTTTTCATTCTCTATCAACCTAGAAGTTTTCATCAGTCAAGTTGCAAGTGTACCTTACATGCTTTCTAGGTTTTTGAACAATTTTTCCCAAGTCGTGTTTTCGTATTACCATAAATTATATTTAGTTCCCATCTCACTATCAGGGTATTCTAACCCTCTGATGTTGGGACTTATCACTTTACCTCATCAGATTTACACTTGCAAATCCCTTGGAAAAATATACTTGGATGGCTTCAAACCATTTTTGCACATTGGGACACTTTGAATAGACTCCTCTTACGCTTTCATGGTTAACATGAGACACAATCAATATCCTTTTGAAAATTTAGTACAACCTCCTAGACTTATTCAATTGCATCACAAAGGTACATCAAGGACAAATCCTATATTCAATCAAGACTCACCCTCAACACCTCTTAACATGGGACAACAAGAACCACACACAATGGATATGCCCCATCGATGGAGTGTTGCACTTAATGAATACAATGACAAAGATAATTGTGGTGAAAGAGATCATAATCATCCCTTGTTTGATTATGATAGTGAATAAGACATAACCAAGGAACATTATAACAAACTTAAGAAAAGCGAGAAGTTTCACAGAACATTGGAAAAAATCATCATTGAGGACAAAGAGAAGTACTTCCTTCACTTAGATTCTATGGGAGTTAAACTCCCTAAAGATTACAATTTTGAATGATTAAAAGTTGAATAAGTAAAAACACCTATTTTTATTCTCTCAAAGCAACTATACCAAATGCAAATAGACCTCAAGAGAGAAGGATAAACTGACAAATAAATACTCGTTGGAACACATATGTCCATTCCCATTCAATAAAAACTTACACATGGTTCCTTTTCCACCTAACATGGAAAGACCTAAGTATGATAAGTACATGGGGGACACAGACCCTCATGATCATGTAAGATAATTTTGTTCCTTGAGTATAGAGTTCATGCATGAACCTACATACTTGATGAGATTATTTCCCAGAAGCTTAGGAGGACCAGCCATGGAATGGTTCTCTAAATTAACACCAAGCATACAAACATTCAAAGAATTGATCCAAAGGTTCATCTAAAAAAAATCGTACAATATCCAACACACTATTATGATTATGTACCTATTTAATACAAATCAATGAACTGGAGAACCTTTTATCAATTTCTTACAATGGTGGAGAAATATATTCGCACGGTATTCCAAACAAATGCCCAAATTGGAAAACATGGAAATCTTCATAAATAAATTGGTGCCAAAAATGAATTATTCTCTTCAAATGCAAGATTCTCCTAGTTTTGATAGAGTGATTAAAAATTCAATTCAAGCTGAAGACATCATGGTTAGAAAAGGATAAATCACTCTTTATAAAGATAAAAATTCCTCCAATAACAACAACAAGGATAAGCCTAAATGGTGGAACAAGAATAAGCATGTTGTCAATGACAGATTTTTGGGTATGTCCAACATGAATGTTAAGCCAGTTGTGTTTAATCTTATGAGTAGCCTACAAGAAAACAAAGAGGCTAAGACAACAATGACAACAATTCCAAGAGAAAACAATGAGGTGAAAAAGAATAAGCCTTGGATGACTAGACCTAGGTGTACATTCACTCCATTGGGAGAACCCATTGAAATAGTTTTAAAGACTCTTTTGGAGAATAAAATAATTACTATCAGATTCAAACCCATGGGAACCAAAATTGAAACCAAGGTGGTGGAATGATAAATAATATTGTGCCTTTCATCATAGAAAGGGCATAAGACCAATGACTATGTAAAACTTAAGCATTTCATACAAGATCTCATAGACAGAGATAAGATCAAAGTGTAAGGACACACTTTGAATGAGGATCATACGACATTCACCAAACCATTTCCCAATTATGAAAAAGGGGAAGCCTCTAAATCTAAAGGAAATGAAGAAAAATATACCTATTCTAATAATGATAATGTGATCAATATGTTGGAAGAAAAAGATATATCAATCAATATGATTACTATCAAAGGTGTCAAGGACAAGGTTGCACACTCAAATGCAGTAACATGAATCCAAGCACAGGTAAAAATTAAGGGAATTAACTCCTCATCAAAATAGATAAGACCATCCAAACCACCTGTTATCACAATCTCAAAGTTGGTGGCTTCAAAATAAATGGTTGCCTCACCATTAGCTAACTACAACTTGATATATTAATTGCAAAGAACCTCAGGTCAGATATCCATATTTGATTTACTAAAGATCTCTTTGGTACATATGGAATTCCTTGAACAAGCCCTACACATATCCAATGTCCCAAAAGACATAGTTATAGAAGAATTCCAGGCTATGGTTAGTCATATAACATCTCCTCACTAACTATCTTTTTTAGAAGAAGATGACATATCTTTGAATCATCCACATAATCAGCGTAGTCACATTGAGGTTTTGATTCAAAAACATCAGGTAAAGAGTGTATTGATAGATGGAGGTGTGGGTTTGAACATTTATACTTTTAATTTGGTCAAGGTGCTAGGTTTTTCAAAACATGTCATTGATCCTTGGAGAAAGATAATCATTAATGCATATGATGAGGAAGAAAGAATGTCCAAGGGACTAGTTGTGTTTCCTATCAGAATAGGTCCAATAGAGTGACATGTGATATGCCAAGTTATTGATTTTCCATTAGCTTACAACATACTATTGGGAAGACTATGGATACATGACATGCAGGCAGTTCCTTCCACTTATCATCAATGTATCAAATTCCCACACAATGGAGTAGAAGTTACAATTTTGGTAGATTCAAGCTACTCATGTAACAATGTGAAGGATTATAGAATGGTTCCTCACAACAAGGAATTTTCTAAAGAGTTTCCAATAGAAATCTCAAAAGACATGGTCATGAGAAGCTTTGGGAAGTAACTTTAAAACTTGAAGAAACTAGCATGGGGTAATATAAACTGGATACAATGCCATCATTGGGTAATCTCCCCATGTCTCCAAAATCATATGGAAAACCATCAATGACATTTCCACCTTCTGCCTCAAAAGTATTATCTATTCATGAAGCCACAAGTATGGTCAAATCTCTCTCAAGAAGAAAATGAAGATAAAGTTATCTTATCTTGCCTATATAGAGAGGAAAAGGAGGAGAGTGAAGTAAAACATGTAGAAATCTCTCTAAAAAAATATGGAAAAGGTTATGATCTTCTTAAACAAATGTGAAATAAAGGAAAAAGACCTTTAAAAGATATAGGTAAAGGACTTCTCAATCCAATCCACATGGAGTTCTAAAATACAAAAGACAAAACAAGAGTAGGCTTGAATAATGAAACAAAGCATCCTAACCTAACAGATGGTCCAATATTTGATAAATAAAATGATGATGATGAAGAGGAAGTGGAAGGTATACCATGGACATATGAGAGATTGTTCAATCTAGGAGATGAAAATCTTGAGTATCAAGGAGAATGGTACATACCCACTCACCTAAGAGGGAAATCACTAGAACACCATGTACTCTTATTACAAAAAATAATGGTTCGATAATCAGAGGAAGATGATGAAGAAGGAGTGGGTAAACCTCATGAAGTCCAGCAAGAGGATGAATATCATGAAGGAGCACATCTTGAACAAGAAGAAAGAGGAAGTATTAGAGAAGAAACTAACAACTCAAATATCATGGAAGAGTTATAGGATAATCTACATCCAAATTGGGAGAAATTGGTTATGATCAAACATGTCCTTGGTCTACCACACTTTGATCTCCAAATAGCCAATTAGGTTCATCAAATAACTATCGCTTAAATACTATAACGGCATGTTGATAATATCTTAGATTCACATGATTATGAATGGGATCAGATATCTGATGTTACAATGGATATTGAGGTAGACATGATCCATAAATTTGAACCTTCACATGAAAGAGGAGACAACTCTAACACTGCAGACACCACGAACATCAAGACATGATTAGCTAACATAGTAATCTCGAGTATGATTGATATAGACATAGGAGTCTTAATAAGACAAGAATCGTATCAAAGAGTATTAGACAACAAAAATTCCAACAATGTGCCTAGACCAAGATCAAGAATATAAATGGTCCCACTAAGAATAGCCCTTGATCAGATGAGAGAAAGGGAAGAGGGAGAAAGCTCCAACATTGGATCACTAGAGTTAGGTTCATACAACTCTAACAATGACACTAATAATGTTGATTAGACTCTTAATGATCTAAGAACTATAGAAGCTAACTTAACTGACCTCATATTTTTTGTTAATAGTCTTGATACTAATGTGGTGATGTCTTTAGAATCCTTTCAATCCATATCATTGATAAACCCTGAACTAATTAACTGGACTGAATTCAATCCTCCAAACATGGTAATATTTCCTAATGACTACACCTTGGCTTTCTATCACAATTCTTGTGAACCCTATACTTCTTCCACTAGTGCAAGGAGCATAAATATGATAGAGGATATCAAGTTTCTTAGTCTCAAAATAATAAAAATAAAAAGAAGAAAAGAACTGATGGCGAAAACCATGTTGTGGCAGTATCAGATTCTAAAAAGGTAAAACAAAAGATGTATTTGATGGTGAAAACCTCTCAAAGGAATCAAAAGATGAGATTATTGATATTATCCCCAAACATTTTTGAGAAAGATCTTCAGTACTGATAGAACCAACACAACACAGTTAATATTGGGACAGCTGAAGCTCCGCAGATATTTAATATTTCCCAATCCTTATCAGAAGAAGCGAAAACAAAATGCACTAAATTCCTCAAGGAAAAGAAGATAAAATTGGCATGGTCTTATTATAACATGCCAGGATTGGATCCTTAATTGATAATGAATCATTTATCTATTTCTCCTGGGATAAAACCTATGAAGCAAAAAATTAAGAAAAATGCATCCACATGTCACATTGCTAGTAAAGGCAAAACTTGAAAAGATTTTGAAAGGTTGATTTATAAGATTCATTTCCTATGCGAGATGGAATTATAACATAGTCCCTATTTCTAAAGAAAATAAATCCATAATAATTTGCATGCACTTTCAAGATTTAAACAAGGCTTGTTTGAAGGATGATTTCCCACTGCCTAAAATTGACATGATTATAGACCTCATGGCAGGATATGAGATATACTCACTTATGGATGGTTTTTGTGGATACAATCAAATAAGATACCAAAAATTTATCCCTCAAAAATACCTGTGCTACTGCAGGTGCTGTAAAAGTAGTACGTATGGGTGAGAAGTGGGCTACTTTAGTCAACCTATCCACCATCACCATAATAGCGTCATGGCGACGCGATGACATTGGAAGACCAACTATGAAATCCATAGAAATGATGTCCCACTTCCATACCAGAATCTCATGAGACTGAAGGAGTCCACCTGGATGACGATGTTTGGCCTTAACCCGCTGACACTCTAGACATCTAGCTACTATCTCTGCAATATGTGTCCTCAAACCCGGCCAATGGTAAAGCTGTCTCAAATCTGCATGTAACTTCTTAACTCTGGGGTGTACTGCATAAGGAGCTTTGTGAGCCTCTAGAATGATGAATTCACGAAACCCTCTGGAAGAAGGTACATAAATACATCCTCTATGGCGAAGAAGGCCATCGGGCTCAAGTGTGTAATCTGTGAACTTCCCTTCTAAGGGCCTCTGATCCTGAACCAACTGTCTAACCTCTGAATAGAAAGCATCATCCTGTAAATGTTGTAGAATGCACCCTCTCAGTTCTGTACTAGTAGTCATAGCTGAGAGCACATGATGTCTCCTACTCAAGGCATCTGCTACAACATTTTCTTTCCCCTTGATGTAGTGAACGTCAAAGTCATACTCGCATAGGAACTCCATCCATCTCTTCTGTCTATCATTGAGGTTGGGCTGTGTGAATATATACTGAAGACTCTGGTGATTTGAATGAAGCTCAAATCTGTGGCCCAATAAGAAATGTCGCCATCTTGTCAAAGCATGTACCACTACTGCTAGCTCAAGGTCGTGGGTGGGGTAGTTAAGCTCATGAGTCTTGAGCTTTCTGGAATCATAGGCAATAACTTGTCCATTCTGCATTAGTACTGCCCCAATCCCATCTAAAGATTCATCTGTACATACCACAAAATCTGTTGAAGGATCTGGTACTGCCAGGATAGGTGCGCTAGTAAGTACCCTTTGGTCTCACGAATGCTCCAACTGTATTCATGAGTCTCATGAATGGAGTATTTCGTTCATTTTAGACAGATTTGTGGTGATATTCCTGGATGATATATTTATATATTCATGAGATGAGCAGGAGCATGAGGATCATTTGAGGCAGGTTTTGTAGTGTTTGAGAGATAATCAGTTATATGGCAGCTTGCCGAAATGTGCATTCTTTAGAACAGAGGTTCATTACTTAGGTCATGTGATATCAGGGGATGGGATTTCTGTAGACCCATCTAAGATTAGGGCTATTATGGATTGGCCAGCACCCACTAGTGTGAATGTAATGCCCACAAATAAACAGGTAAAAACACAACAACCAAAAAAAAATTTTGTACAATTAAAACATACACTAAGATTACTAGGATACACAAAATCCCTTCAAGGCAAAGCTTCGGAATCGCAAGCTCGCTTGGGTGAGTCACCCAATGACATGTAAAGGATCGTAAGGCTTGTGCTAGCGTGCCTCCATCCCTTACACGACGGAAGTCATTAGATGACAAGAGAATAAGAAAAGTATTAAGGAAAATAACTTTCCCTTACATTTCAAATTTATTAAAAATATAGTACGATCTATCCTAAGAATTTTTTTTAAAGAGTAAATCTATTATACCAAAGGAAGTATTTAACTATTAACAAATAAATCTATACTAGCTAAAGTGAATTAATAATTTACGTTATCTTTCCCGATCATTTAATGTTAAAAATAACAATTTGATTAATAACAAATTTTATAATATTAATTATTTCATTAAGGTAAATAACTTTAATTTAATCACATAAAATTTGGGTAGTAAGTGAAATTAATAAATTAAGAGAATTTATCAAAATAGATATACTAGTAATATAATTAAAAGTCAATTAAAGACATTTTATTCTTAAAATTCCTTGTTTGCAAAATTCCTACATATATAAATATAAAAGGAACATTATTTAAATCATGGAAATGACAAAACACATCCAAGAAGAAAAAAAACAACCACAATAATTAACTATAACATTATTGACATAATAAAATTAAAATCATCTAAAAGATCCTCTCATGGTTATATATATCAGTAACACAATGAAAATAATGCTACAACAAACTAAACTATTCCTTCTAAGTTTAGTCAAATTAGTAATCACTAATTAATCAATGTTTTTTTAAAATAAAAGACACCAGAACTAAAAATAAAAGAAAATTATATATAATACTAATGGGCCCTCCAAACCCTAATTTGAAATTAGGGTTTGGGGTCACATAAGTACCTAGACAAACCCTAGATCTCTCATTAAATTTTCCTCTTACTTCTCTCTGCTATTACATTTTCTTTGTTTCTCCTTATGTTGTTATGTGCAGGTCTGAGATGGAAGGAAGTTGTTTCTTAAGCTAAAAGGGTTGAAGAACAGCACAGAATGAGATCTCTTTATCCATAAGAGAGTCTCTACTATGTTACAAAAACTCACCTGTCTGCTGGTATGAGAGTGGGGAGTGTTCATCTTTAGTTAATAAAGATGTAACATCTTTAGATCTGTTATACAGATCGATTCCCTCTTTGTTTTAATGGATCTTTATTTTCTTTCAATAAAATCACCATTTAAATGGCGGCAGAAGCTACTGGCTGTCTGATGTTTTAGCAAAGTTTTTTTTATTATGGTTCACTGTTTGAATAAGAAATCGGGTCTGTAATACCCAGTTTAGATTTTAACTTTGCAATTTATTGTTTGTTGAATATCTTTGGGCATAGATGAAAACAGTTTGGGAGTTTATATTTTTATTTTCTTCTGACTGGAAACCCCCATTAGCTATGGCCCGTGAGACATAAAGCAGATTATAGCATTTGAATCGATGAAACTCTAGCTTGAACGAATTAGTTTAGGAGTTTATGTTTTTGTTTTTAACTGGAAACCCCAGCCGCACATGGCACTTGCTATAGGGTGAGTCACAGTAGTGACAATAGTCACTGCCGTGACACAGTCACTGCAGTGACTATGCCACTGTTGTAGCGCGTGCGTGGGGGAAAGGAAGGGCATCGGCCCTAAGTCATATGCCAGAGAAACAAACAATCTTTGGTTATTGCAAGTTTTTATTTTTTTAATGTATATATTATCATATTACATATTATACAACAAACATTGTATAATATGTAATATGGATAATATTATTCAAAAGTGTAATGCCAAATAATCGGTTTCCAATAAAAGCTGAATAATCGGTTTTTTTTTTAATCTGTTTTTGTAATATGTTATGATATTATATATTATACATATATAATATGATAATATATAATATAATAACGTATAAGGCCATATTCTCAATTTCAATTCATTATAAAGTCGTATTATCTTTTTTTTATAATCTGTTATTGTAATATGTTATGATATTATATATTATACATGTACCATGGTTGTCGTATAATATATAATATGATAATATAAAATACAACGTATGATGCCATATAATCAGTTTCGATTAGTTATAATGCTGTATAATTTGGTTTTGATTCATTGTAATATAATATATATCATGATATTATATATTATACAATAAGCATTGTATAATATATAATATGTATAATATTGTTTTTTTAATATTTAGTTCTTATAACATTAACAAACTACAATGTTATATTTACAATATATATTATTATATATTATATACTCTACTTTTTTTGTGCAGTATATAATATATAATATTATATTATATAACATTGTTATTCTTTTTCTTTTATAAATAGTATAACGTTTTCTGATTAATTATTTATGAATGTTTAAAATCAGATCATTAGAATTACAATAATGGGATAACAATTTTATAGCATCTGATGAGTTTTAAGAAGGAAAATACTAAGTAATACATTTTCTGAGAAATAAGATAATAATGGAATTTTTTCCTTAATCATCATGTAGTTGATTACTGTAGATTACTAAGTTATTCTGAACATCTTAGAGGACTGTTTACTGATCTAGTGAAACCTTCTGTATACAAATAATTTCATATAAAGCTGGAAAACAGAATTGGTAATTAACTTCCAGTGATAGTAAATCAATCTATTCTAAACAATTAACAGTTTTCTGTTTATGTTCAAAATCCAGCATTATTAATACAGAGAGTTGTCTTCTAATTCAGAATAATCATAAATTCAGGAAGCTTTAAAAAATATACAGTTCAATATTTCTAGCTCAAATAAAATTACAATTCTTCTCTGTTATAGGAACTATATAGAAATAGAAACATTCCCAAAATCAACATTATTTAAGCAGAGAATTGCCCTCATAATTCAGTATAATTATAAATGCAGAAGCTTTAGAATATACAGTCTAATATTTCTAACTTATATATAGTTACAACTTTCTTTATTGTGGGAAACTATATAGATATAGAAACCATGAACTCTCATTGTTCATCAAGAATAATCCTAAGAAATTCCACAATTCAAGCTTGGGCTTCAACTTATGTCTTCACTTCAATTCAAGGATTTCAACCTGCAACACAAGACTCCATTTCACATGGCCATGGGACTCTCCTCCCAACCATAGACCATTACATGGTCACCCCTGAGCTTGGGGAAACATAGATAGGAAAGGGTTACACACAAAATCTTCACACAACATAGAAACCTAACACAATATATACACAGATTTTAACATATACACAGATTTCACCATATGCACAGATTACACATT
>MU224820.1:366827-377122 GCA_018584345.1 Thuja plicata
AGAATTGAATTGATACATTGATCAAAGAGGTAATGTACTTAAATAGATCTAAAAATATGCAATTCAAGTTGCATTAGAAATAGGTCATTTTGTTTCAGTTTAACCATTGAAGCATCAAGTCTCTTAAGAGAGCAGGACTTAATAGTCTTCTATATATTGAGGTACATCCCAAGGAGTGCCAAAAAGGTTGATTCATGAAAGTAGCATTGGGTATGCCTGATGCCTATTGACAATCTAAGAGAGAGGCTGATTCAAGGATGGAAGCATTAGATGCCTGATACTAAGTGACAACCTATATGTGTAAAATCCTCTAACAAGGTCACACCGAACAGTGTGTTTGTAACCTTTAACAGGGTTTGCTCTTAACAGGGTTCACCTTAGAAGAGTGAAAATTTGGGGTACCGGTCCCAGTGGTTTTTTTCCTTAACAAGGTTTCCACATTAAAATCCATGTTTTATATGTGTGTATGATATATTTCTTTACTATTTTATATCTTGCATAATTCATTCTGGATTTATCAGTATACTCCACATATTTACTATATTTTGATAAATAGTTATATTGCTTATCGGTAATCAAGGAGAATAAGAGCAGACAAGGTAAACCGACAGATAGTTAATCATTATAAGAATGTCATGGCATGCATCTTGTAGGAACATAATAATCTAAGGTTTATTGATTGGTGGTTAAGTTTAAGGATAATTTCTTGAGGTCATTGATTCACCCCCCCCNATTCCCCCCCCCCCCCCCCCCTCTCAATTATTACTAACACTCTTTGCTAATTTTCTTAGGTACATGAAGATTTTGGTCATGAGAGTAAATGATCTTTATGAGTGGTCTTCAGTGTCTTCTATTTGCAAAGATTTTGATAAGCGTGATATTGGTAAGAATGATAAAGAATTGGATGCTAGGCTTCCAAATGAGGAATAGAGACTCATAATCAAAGTCCTTGATGGAGACTTCCCTAATTTTTTTCAACCATGCTTCCTTTCATAGAAAACTAGATAGCCTGCTTTGAGCCCTTGAATGAAATTTCTTGTTACCCTTCCTGATTTTATTCAAAATTATTCCTATAGTGAAGTGCAGAATGCAGCAAATACATTTAACAGCAACATCGAAGGAGTTTCACCTTCCATGTCAATGGGTGTTCTTTCTGATGGAAAACATGTAGCTCTCAAGGAGAGCAGCATAGAAAGTTTCTTGAATGAGGTAACTATCTTGTCTTAGCTACATCATCCCAATATCATCCACTTATGTGGTGTCTCAAATGGACATGCTTTCTACTTGGCATATGATCACATGGTGATGGGGTTACTAGAAAGGATCCTTTTTAAGATAGGAAGCATTTAATCTAGGAAGATTCTCAACTATAATATGCAAAGAAGAATAATTTTGGGCATTGCGCAATCCCTTTCATACCTTCATGAAGACTGTGGAAAGAGATTCCTCCATATAGCAGTCAAAACTAGGAATATTATGCTTGATGAACGGTTTACAACTAAGCTTTGTGGTTTTGTATTGGCAACATCATTGGATGGAAGTTCTGGATTTCCATCCACTTATGAACAAGTTCAGTTTGAAAGGATAGTCTAGGATGAATAAATGAATAATGTTTATAGTTTTGGAGTTATTTTGTTAGAGGTATTGATAGGTCAAAGGTGTCAAGATATTTCTTATGCAGTTTATTCCCTTTCATATACCCTCACCAAATCATGTGTCATGGCATTGGGTCCAAAAACATCTTGGATTTTATCGATAAACAATTAAAATAAGAGCTCCACAAATTCAAGGCTAGAAGGATCATCCACCTTGCTTTATGGTGTTTTCTCAAAGATCAAATCCTGAGGCCAAGCATGAGAAAAGTTGTGTTGATCATGGAAGGACATATTGATTTCTCCATGCCACCACCCCTCGAATATTTCTCTATTTCCCTCTTAAGATAAAACTATTGGTGCTAAATTCTTGCTAGCTATACAACTAAAATTCATTAGATGCTCAAATTCATTATTCTAATTTTTTATTTTATTTTTGATTCCAGTGGTGGATTTAGGCATTTGCTCAATATTTCAACTTGTTGGCATGCAATCTTGGACCATACCATGGCAATTTTAGAATGGGATCTCAATATCTTGGGGGAGGCTAAGTCGTTTCACTGAGGTAAACAAGTTACCTTGGTATTCATGGCCCCTTCATCTTCATGCTACTAAAATGCAAGGAAACTATTTTGTTCTACTTCTCAATTAAACAGGCACTGTGATGATTTGCCCCAAGAATGGGTTTCCCTTTAAACACATTGTATTACACTCCAGCATCTTCTAATATCTATGTATAATGAATTTTGAAATATTTTATTGCTCAAAACAAATAATTCATACATGCATACATACATAGCATTGCCATACACACAAAAAACTGCTACTTGAATCTTAAACAATAGCCATAGAAGTGGCTACCTTTTCAGTTTCTTTTGTACTCAATACGTACAACTAGATAGAATGGTTCATGAATGAGATTTATGTGCCCACATTCTAATTTTTTCTTTGTTGTTGTATTCCCCTATTTTCTGAAGGGAAAAATGCTTAGCTAAAAACAAAATAAAAGATCACAAGTATCCCTCATATTTTAATCGTCAAGGCACAAAAATCATTATTTAGAAGATAAGCTCTTAATGCTATAGCATAATCTTGTTCCTCTTTTATAATTTGTTCCTTTTTTATGTTTAAAAACATCATGTTTTAAAGTTCAAATAGATGTGTCTAATCGCAGAGTAAATTTTCAAAATATTAGGACTATAATTAGGAACAAAGTTCTAGATAGATCTTGAAGGACTTTCTTTTGGTTCATTATCAATTTTTGGTTAAGCGCTATAATGAATTCTTGTCTTCCATTCTTTTCATGAATTAAAGTGATCTCTTTCAAACTAGTAGGTTTCGGTAAACTAGTAGTTTCAATTGTATGCAACCACCCTACAAATTTGGCATCTTTTTTTCTAATGTGATACATTTCAAGCTCCAGGCCACTAAAATGGCAATACTCATTATCATTAATTATCACACCATCTCATCATCACTTAGAAATCGTAAATATCAAAAAAGAGAAAGTTCAAAATTGTAGTGATCTTCAATGTGTAATAGTTATTTTTCATAAAGAATGCTATAGGTTTTCAGTCACATCAATGATAGTGCACAATACTTAGCCTAGGTAGGGAAGATAGAGATATACAACCTGTAAATAGTTTTTACAAAACCCTTATGAAAATTTATAGGTATGTGGAATCTTTTTTACATTCTTTAAGAGGTTATGATAAAAACAAAGTTGGAGATATTAACTATAATGGGTGAAAAACCGCATGCTATTCTGACAGAGATTGATCTTGTACTGAGCCACAAAGTCTAAAATCCTTAGGTTTCAATGTTCTTGCAAAATACAAGGAAAATTCATTTGGTCATAGCAGATACAGAGACATGTGTGTGAGATCCAAGACCATATATATATATATAGGAGTAATAGAACATTGAAGCAAGTTGTTTTTGTAAACCAGCAACCACAAAAGAGATCATACTCACTGACTTTCAAAGGAACACAAAGGTATTACAAATAATGAAACATGGGCTTTAACTTAAGTTTCAGTTATGAAAATAATTCTTTTCTTAGAAACCCTCCTAAGCTTTCTTTTTGGTATATTATCAATGGAAATAAAGAGATAACCAAATCTTGAATAGAGAAATGGATACCTACTAGATGAGGCAAAGTTTGCATGACAATTGTAGCAGAGCTTTAGTAAAGTCCAACTCACAGAGAATCCAAAGATTAAAAAAACCCTACCCTTGCACTTTTGCCCATACAAATAATACAAAATGAAAAGAGAGGTGTGGGATTAGGTTTTTGAAAATTGTAGGTCACCGCAAGTGATAGGGTTTTTTCTTTTTGATGATTTTCAATGCGTTCTGTGTGCCCTCCTTCCCTCCCTCAGCTCTGCTTTGCGGAAATGAAAAAATAAAATAAAATGAAACCATTTTTTTTAATTTATATTCCCGTGTTGGTCATAATTTCAACAACATGTCATGGTTGTCATAATTCTGACCAACACGGGAATGGATTAAAAAAATCAAATTTTTCCTTCTATAAACCGGCCAAGCAAAACCATTTTCATGCTTGGTCAGAAATGTTGGTCTCTTTTGTGGGTCAAATATACTAGTGTGTCACTCAAGAGTTCTCTAAAAATCCTCATCAACCTTCACATTCACACTTTCCACAATCTTATTCATTGTTTTTTATGTAACACTGGTACACCTTGCTCTTAGTAGAATATCCCCAAAAGATGCCTTCATTAGCTCTGCTGTCAAATTTCCCAAGATTATCTTCATCTTTCTACATGTAACATTTTCTTCCAAATATTTTGAAATACTTAAATGTAGGTGCTCTTCCGTGCCATAATTCATATCAAGTATTTTCATATTTTTTCCGGTACAAAACTTTGATTGTGTGTATACAATAGTATGTACTGCTTCTCTCTAATAAATTCATAGTAAACTTGCTTCCTTGAACATAGTCCTTGTTGCTTCCTGAATATTCGGATTCATCATTTCCACTACACCATTTTTTTGTGGTGTTCTAGTCACTGAAAGATGTCTCTTAATACCATGTTCTCACAAAAAATTTCAAACACATCAGAATTAAAATGTCCTCCTTTATTAGATCTCAAACATTTAATCCTTCTACCGCGTTCATTTACAAATGTAGCCTTGAATATCTTGAACTTCTCAAATGCCTCTCATTTTTCTCTAAGAAAAACAACCCAAGTCAACCTAGAATAATCATCAATGAATAGTATAAATTATCTCTCACCTTGAAAACTTCTTGTTCTGGTAGGACCAAAAAGTTCAGTGTGAACTAAATCCAATAAACTAGTAGATGAATAGTCTTTTTCCTTGAATGATCTCTTCTATTTTTTCCTTCCTAAATTTTTTTAAAGATCACATTATCTAGTTTACATAATCTAGGTTGTGAGGTCCTACCCCGACCCATCATAGCATAGTTGACATTTTCATATTTTGACTATCATGGTGATACACTATTTTGATAACATTAACACATATCTATTAGCAACTTTGTATTTCACAAGATTCATCATAAATTAAAACATCTGTAATTAAATTTCCATATAAAAATAAATGTACTCGTCAATTATTGCTAAATCTCATCATCATGTTATATCTACAATTCAACTATCACAAGTATCCTAAAAGCATTTATATAAATTAAATTGACATCAAATTCATTTCGAATCATAATTCACGTGTCAATAGTAAAAAACACACATAAGATTCATAATTTAGTTTTTCGTCTATATCATATAATCAAGATCTATCAGTCATAAGCATATAAAATTATATCCTAACATCATCATCATCATCATCATCATAATAATGTAAAAATCATCACATAGTGTCTAATGATATGAAATCATTGTCCAAATAAGTCCAATGTATCAAAATAGTGTATCATCATGATAGTCAAAATATAAAAATGTCAGCTATGATATGATGGGTCGAGATAGAACCTCACATCCTCCCCGCTAGGCATGAACTTCCTCTAGGAGTTCATCAAAAAGATGGGGGTACTCAGGTCTCATTCATTTTGCATCCTCCCATGATGTTGTGACCTTGTCATAACAATCCCACTAGAATCTAACCTCATCCATGTCTCTACCTTGAAGGGCCAACATCTGTCGAGCCAATATGTGAATGGTCTCCAAAGCCAATTTCCCATCCAAATCCACCTACAAAGCATCCCAATATATAATATGAGACTCATCATAAATATATCTCCTCAATATTGAAACATGAAACACATTGTGGATGCGTGTCAGGCTAGGTGGCAAAGTCAGATGATAAGCAACTGGTCCTATCCTCTCTAGGATCTTAAATGGTCTACCAAAATGAGGTGCAAGCTTAGATCCCTTTCCAAAATGGATTGGACTCTTGTGCGGACACACTCTCAAGAATACTTTTTCTCCAACCATAAAGACTCTATTAACCCTATTTGCATCTGCATATTTATTTTATCTATCATGAGCCTTTCTAAGTCACTACCTAGTCAAGATTGCTTATTGCTCCATATCCCTGACTAACTCTAGCCCAATGGAAACTCTATCCTCAATCTTGTCCCAACTCAATGGTTTCCTGCATGGTCTACCATATAACACCTGATAAGGAGGCATAACTAATGACATATGATGCCCGTTACTAAAGGAAAACTCCTCTAAATATAGGTACTCCTCCCACCTAGACTGATGATCGATCACATACATACATATCATATCCTTTGGCACCTGGTTAACCCTCTCTATCTGACCATCTATCTTAGGGTGATAGGCTATATTGAAATTGAGCCTAGTGCCCAATGTTTCTAGTAACTCTCTCCAAAAGGATGAAGTAAAGAGAGAATCTCTATCAGATATGATCTTGCAAGGAATTCCATGAAGTATGAAAATATCTCACAAAAACACCTGTGCCACTGATGGTGTTATGAATGTAGTGTGAACGGGTGAAAATTGGGTGACTTTGGTCAACTTGTCAACCCTCACCATGATGGTATCATGGTGGCGAGAGGACATAGGAAGACCAACAATAAATTCCATATAAATAGTGTCCCAATTTCACTCTGGTACCTCAAGTGGCTGAATAAGCCCACCAAGATGGTGGTGCTCCACCTTAACCCTCTGAAACTCTAGGCATCTAGCCACAATCTTAGAAATATGAAACCTCATACCTGGCCAATGATACAACTGCCTCAAATATGCATGTAACTTCTTAACTCTAGTATGTGCTGCATAAGGCTCTCTATGAGCCTCAAGCACAATGAAATCATGCAATCCTTTAGTAGTAGGTATATAAATATTTCCTCTATGATGTAAAAGTTCATCAGATTCTAGGGAAAAATCTAAATATCTCCCCTTTGTGGGTCTCTAAAGTTGAACCAACTGACATATCTCTATATAAAACTCATCCTCATGCAAATGTTGTAATATACACTCTCTCAAATCTATTCCAATGGTCATAGCTGATAGCCCATGTTGTCTCTGACTCAGTGCATCTATGACAACATTCTCTTTCCCCTTGATGTAATGAACATCAAAATCATACTTGCATAGGAACTTCATCCATCTCCTTTGTCAATCATTAATGTTCATCTGAGTAAAATATGTACTATAGGTTTTGATACCAAAATGTCATGCCCAAAAATTACCACCAAAAAACACACCAACAAAAATTTTGAACCAGTTAAATTAACTAGAGTTATAGTTGCAAGGGTACAAATGTTTACTAAGCGTTAACTAAGATCTCTAAAGAGTTTACAACCTTGAAGGAATTAAATATTTCCAAAAATTATCTAGGTAAAAGACAATTGAAGTCAAGGGGAATCATGACCAAACTCAACGTCCCTTGACTCGGTTACTCGATAAAGTTTCAACTAAGTTTCAATCACTCAAATTGGTTTAAATATCTAATCGTGTTCTTTACTCTGATTCAATTTTGTCAATGAGGTAGATCATTGTTTTAATTTTCAATTACTTTAATTAAGTCCCCATTATACCAAGGATAAATGTCACACTAATTAGATTAATTAATATTGACGTAATTGATTATCTCCAATTAAATTAACTTTAACTATAAAATATATACATTAAAATCCATGAAAGAGATGAGTGGAGGAGGAGGAGAGCGAGCGGCTGGAGGAAATTCAAATCCTTCTTTGGGTGGGAAACCTATTGCTGGAGGATCTCAGGTGAATATAGTGGCAAGCGTCAAGAATTCCAAGGGAGGTGAGAAGGATGCATAAGGGGATAAAGACCTAGATCGGAATCAATCCTGATGATATGAGCATGAAATATGCCTCTGGAAATGTTCAGAGATCTCTCACCCCAGAGATTCAGAAAAAGGACAAAGATGTAGCAGTGGAGGGCTCCACAAAAGAGAATAAGGGGGACAACTCTCTTCCGAGATTCCAAAATTGAGAAGAAGATCCAAAGGCAAGGAAAGTTGTCAGTAAGTCTTCTACTGAAGCAATTGATGGTAAAAATTTATATATAAATGCTGCTAAAGGTAGTTGGACTTCTCTTTTTGGTGTGAAACCTACTAGGAAATCCTCTTTCCCCCTAGTTGACAACATGTCTGATCCTAAGAAGGGATTATTCAGCATTTCTCTTCCTGATTCTCTGGTCGATCATACAGTAGCCTCTATGAAAAATATGCTTATAGGAAAGTTCATGGGCCCAAGACCTAACATAGATGCAATAAGGGTTTTTGTTGCAAGGAAATGGAAGCTTAAGGGTCAAGTTGACATAGCTCCCTTGCCAAAAGCTTTTTTCACTTTTGAGTTCTCTAGCTCTGAAGACCTCTCTAATGTTTTGTGTGGAGGTCCTTGGATGTTTGGTAAATCATCCTTGGCTCTTCAGAAATGGGGGGCTAAACTTGATCTTAATATGGATATGTTTGAATCAGCCCCAGTCTGGGTTCGATTCTAGGGTCTTCCACTGGAATATTGGCATGAAGATGTCTTTTTAGGATTGGCCAGCTCGTTTGGGGAGCTTCTATCAATTGATCCAATGATAGCTGCAAAGACAAGACTAGTGTATGCAAGAGTCTGTGTCAACATAAATCAAAAGGTAGACCTCCTGGAATTTATTACTATTAACTCCAAACTAGGAACTCATATTCAAGTGGTGGAGTTTGAGTCCCTCCCCTTTGCCTATTTCATTTGTAAAAAATCAAGGTAGTGGGCAAAACAATGCCCTCTAAAACCTACTGTTAAGCCTAAAAAGAAAGAACCAAGAGTTGAATGGAGAGAGAAAAATGGATCTTCCTCTTCTCTTCTAAATCCTCCTAAATCATCAGAGGAAGATAAATCACAAGAAGGCCAAACTGTCAAACCAAATAATCAGTCAGAGGGAGACAATAATCAAGAAATAGTCAAAAAGGACCAATCCCAAACTTTGGAGCAGGAGAATCCAAATGTCACAGAACAAGAGAAAAAAGTGGAAAATGACCCCATTTCTACATCTTTCAGTCCTTTGATCGGGAATAGGGAGAAGGATTCTCAACCCCAAACTGCTCCTCAGGAAGGATGTATTGAAAAGGATTCACTAGGCCCAACAATAGATGTGCAAAAAGAGAATGGTTACTCCTCTGCTACCACACGGATAGGAGACAATGTATTGGATAAATCGGAACTTTCCCCCTCTGTGATTGAGCAGCTGATCTCCACTGTTAATGGTAACAATAGCAAATGTTGGTCTGAAGTTAGTGAGGAGGACATTCAAAAAGAAAGCTTTGATGAATTCTCTCCTATCTTAGAAATGTAGGAGTCTCCATGGTCTGAGGTGAATAATAACAAGAAAATCAAAAAACCCTCTAAGAAGGGAGGCCTGAACCTAAAAGCTCCTGAATCAGGGAAAAAGGAAGATATTACTCCTTTGGGGGTAGTCCAGACTAGAAGGAAGAAAGAATATGTTGGATCACCTCAGGGGGGAAGAGGTAGACCTTCTCATAAAGCTATGAGAGAGTTAGAAGCAAAACAGAGTATTGTGAATGGTAAACAATCTAATATCCTTGAGATTTGTTCCCCAACCCTTTAAATGAAGATCATGTCATGGAATATTAGAGGTCTTAACAGTCCTCATAAACAAGATGTTCTCAGAAATATTGTTAGAGATATAAAACCTAATATCATTCTCATCTAGGAAACAAAAATGACTAGAGAGAAGGTTGAAAAAATTAACCCTTTTAAGAATGGTAGTAGTATTGGCAGAAACTTTGATGGGGCTTCCGGAGGAGTTGTAATCTTCTGGAACAACTCTATTGTTAACTATACGAAGCTCCATGTTGAGAAGAACATAATCCTCATCCATGTTAAACACCTTAAAGCAGATTGCTCTTGGAACTTGATGAATATCTATGCTCCTAATACAAAAAGTGGCAGGCTCAAATTTTGGAAAAGATTAAAAGAAATCAGAAATAACTTCCAGACCCTTATCTGGATGGTTATGGGAGACTTCAATACCCCTTTGCTAGCTGATGATAAAATGGGTGAAGCTCTCTCTCAAGTTGATAGTAGAATGGATCTCATGGAGTATATTAATGACCAATCTTTCATTGATATGGATCTGGAAGGGATTTCCTATACTTGGTCGAATAGAAGAACTGGTGATGATCTCATTCAGGTGAAACTTGACAGAACCCTCCTCTCTCTTGATTGGCTCTCTAAGTTTTCCTGCTCTTTATCTTCTTCTA